>QJPP01005278.1:0-76241 GCA_003996215.1 Jaltomata sinuosa
CGAATGCAAAACTCGAATATAAATACATAAAGGAAACTACACCAACCCCAAGACTTGGTATCGACAGTACAGAAGCTTCTAATAGAATACAAGTGCTAGAAGTAACAAAATACAACATAAATTGCCTCCGAAAGTACAAGGAGCAACAGTACAACAGATGAGATGTAGACAAGCCCCGACCGTCAGGCGCTCACCCTAGTCTCAAAGATCCAAAAGCTGCACGATTCTCCAACGTGATCAACGGCGAAAGCTCAGCTAATATCTGCACAAAAAAGTGCAGAAGTGTAGTATGAGCACCAAAACCACGGGTACTCAGTAGGTATCATAGGCCGACTAAGCGCATATAAGATATAAAAGCAGTAAGTAACAGATAGCAAGAAAGCAGTCACTGAGGCAATAAGCAAGGCATAAGGAGCTAGCACAGATCATCCATAACCAAGATCTTCAAGTAACACATGCTAGCACAGAGATACAATCACACAGAATCACTGGTGAAGGAAAGAAGAACGCACCTGGAGTCCTTGTACAACAATATAAGTAAGTAGAGAGAGAGTTGAGAAAATGGTGGTATACCGGTAACCTCAAGTGGAAGGAAAAGACGGAGAGCAGTCTAACATACTCAAAATGGAATAAACCAGTATAAGGAAATCATAACACCAATCCAATCATATGATAGCATAACCAGGGAATCACCTCACAAGTACAACCCTAGGATGAAATAACTAGGCCACAATAACCAAGAGATACCACTCAGCTTCCCACAAGAATAGAACCAGAGTCTCACACTCTGCTCAGAAGGCCACACAAAAGTGCCTCAATAATATAGGACTCTAAAGCCCTCTCAATAATCAAAAATCTCACAACCAAAGCCTCAACAGGCTAGCCAGTCACTAATCTTTCAAGAACCGGGTGCCAAGACAAGCTCTAAGTAAAAACAGGAGTAAATATAGTCTACCTATAGTCCCAACGGCCGCCCATACAACCGAGGAACATAATCAAGTGAAAACAAACCCTCCGGCATCCCATACTACCAGAGCGTACACTGAATACACAACAAACAAGGGTGGAATCCAATGCATGATATGATATGATGTGAAATTGAACCTCTGTATGTACCTACTCCGGTGCCAATCAAGCCCAGCAGGCAGGTTCCATGGAAGGACTCAGCCTGTATACCTCTACTCCACCGTATACCCTTCCCTCTGGCGCACGCAGCCCGAAGCCCTAGGCCTGGAGCGGCAAGGTCCATGGAGGTCAACGACCCCATACTAAAACTCAGTATCAAGACATGTCATCCGGAAACAAGTCCGTGATCAAGATAGAGACCCAGTCTCAAGTATGCATGCCCAGACCCCGTCCAGGACTAAAGTAGTAGAAAATGCCTCAAAAACCCCTCCAAGGGTGTCCGGGCGTAACAAGGTCTAAAACTGTAGTAAATCAAGTCTAGTGCTCCGCCCCACAGAGACTAGTATCAGTAATAAAATCAAGTCTGGTGCTCTGCCCCGCAGAGACTAGTATCAGTAATAAAATCAAGTCTGGTGCTCTGCCCCGCAGAGACTAGTACCAGTAATAAAATCAATGCGAAAACATCCAAAAATCCCCTTTTATATCAACAACAGTACCAAAAAGGGGCCCCCAAGGCCATGCAAATTTAGGAAAACTGTCAGTAGTGGCTCACAGCCAAAACTGTAGTAAAACATGCAGGGAAAAACCTTTTTCATGGATGATATGCTCACACACAAATATAAAAGTAGCCCAACGGCTCACAATAATTCCTATCAGCCCTGCACAGACTCAATAGCTACTCAGCAGAAATAACTAGCCTAAAAGGATAATCTCTATGTCCGGGACTCGCGGACATTCCCAAATAGCCCACCATCTATGTTCCAGAGTCAATACAAGGCCACACAGGACCACAAAGGTAATATACATTACTACGCGAATACTACAAACAACATATGAAATAGACAGACAAAAGGCGGACAAGGTCTGGGGTACCAACCTATAATAACCCATCCAAGGATGCTAATTAATGCAGTTATAGCCTATTTACGCAGAGTCTAGATAGGGGAAAACCATAACCTACCTGTCATCTGATGACTAGCTGCGGGAACGGCATCGTCCAGAATCGAACAGCTCTAGGAAGCTCTGAATCACACAAAACGAATACTCTCAACTAAAGTCCCAAAGGTGTCTCTATGAAGCCTGACCAACCAAGGTAATGGAACCATTGCTAGAATCGACAAGGCTGCAAGAACGAGCCATAGCCAATTGATAAGGTGTTAATGTCACACTCGCGACCAACCAACTCCAAAGCATAAAAATGAGGCCAATAATAATAACAAATGGCAGCTAAATCCAACAACAATATGTTAACCACATCTCCAAGGAGCGACGAGCTCCCGAGGCACTATTTCAAGGCGTACTTCATGTCATTCAATCCAATAACCATCGTTCGTGACTCCAATAATAATCACACCAACTCCCAGTACCTCCAACACCTTAACACCATCAACATACAACAATAACAACCCAATTTAATATGACAAAGGGGTTGCCCAGAGCCACAGATCCAAAATACCACTTCGTGGCTCAGAAATCCATAAAACAATACTAGAACATATAATAACGAAGGAGGGTCATAGGAGGAAGGTTACCTCGACAAAAAGCTTTGAAAAAACAAGATAAACAAGCTGTTATAAGGACCCACCACGAGCTGTAACAATATACGGTAAGAAAACATGACAAACATGCCGATAACGATAAGTTCTCCTCGGAATTGATTCCAAAGCTCAAATTAAGAATGAGTCAAGGATTTCCTTACCTTTCGATAATCAAATATAATAGCATAAAAATATCAGTTCCACGAACTGCCTCCTTGCAGTAGCAAAAAATGGATCCAAAACAATGAGAAAACTATACCACGATGATGAGCTCGCGACGTAGAGCAACTTCCGTTAAACTTCCGAATTGAAAGGATCAAGGTCTATGGATTATTTCTAAGGTTTGTATCTGTTTTTCTATGGTTTTGGTCTGTTTTTATGGGTTTAAAACGAAGGAGAAGCTGATTTATAAAGGCAAACCGACTTAGGATGTGGGCCTCGCTTTGACGTGTCTGCTTGTGCAGTCTTACAAAAACATGAATATCTCTCTATTCTGAAGTTGTATGGACGAACGGTTTAGTGCGTTGGAAACTAAACTCGTAGACCTTCGATTTGGTATATTTGGGGCCCACAAACTCTTTATAGATAGGGAGAAACGCCCCAAGACATTTAACCCAAATTTGAAGAGAATTCCTTAAAGGAATTTACAATAACTTTTTCCGACTTTTATTTCACAACTTGCTTGACTTCAAAACTTATCATACGACCATTTTGCGATTATAATACCTCATAACACATCCTTCTTAGTATATTAGACACTATTAGTCTTACCCCAAAGGCACGGGTTACTTTAAATCTTCCAAACGGGCGAGGTGTTACACGAGGCATTTCTTTAACTCAAACTTTCGAGTAAGGGATTCCTTTGACCAAGAACCTTGGTTTAATTCTTTGATATTACCAAGAATGTTGACGGAAGTCAACGATTTCCAAAGTTGAAGCTCTAAAATGAGGAACGGCCATAAAGACCAAACAAACGGCCTGGGCACCGAACTACCGGTCCCGACAAGCCATAAATGACTTGGGCCATTACAAGTAAGCTCTAATGGTACAAGGAAGGCGAAAATGTGTAAATGACCGGAAGGGTCATTACATCATCCACTACTAAAAAGACTTTCGTCCCCGAAAGTCAAGAAAAAAGAAAATACCAGAGATTTAAGAACAACAGATACCACGCCCGTACTACTCTCTCGGACAACCCGGGTAACCTCCGCGTTCGGATGGCACCTAATAGAACAGAACCAAAGAAAGCAACCAAGACTTAATTTCTTACTAGCCAAGCTAGATTTCAACCTCCAAAGATCTGCCAACCCAAACTGAACCTCGAGAATCTTAACCAAAACTCTAACTCATGAACCCGCTGTTCTGCAAAAGCCTTTTTTTTCTGAACTGAATCCTTTAGCACCACAAAAAGGAAGTTGCATACAAGCTGAACACTCAAACCACCCTCGAAGCATCAACTGACACACCGGAGATCCATAGTTCCTGCTTATACTTTACCACGAACGAAATCACCCATTTTATTCAAATGCGTTTTAAGCCAATATATAGGCTACTAGACTTTGCCATCCAAGATAACAACCCGTAGCATATTATTGAAACTAAAGTTACCTTCCTTGACTGACCACCAACAAACTAACAAATATTTTTTCTAACATCAAATTCTCTAACTGAGCCGTGCCAGGTCTGAATCATCTTAAAGTGAATGAACCAGGGCAACCTGCCCAAAATACCCAAACCAAAACCATGATCCTGCAAGAAGTGTGGTAAGCTTACCACAAAGTCTGTAACCATGAGCCAAGCTCCCAACTCTAGAAAACACTACTGCTACTCCGAACACTCGAACACCATTTGAATGTGAAATTGCCTTACGAATCTCACCTCAGGAAGAAGTCCACCATGCCACAAATATCAAGTCCAAACACCCCGAAGGCAAAGGAAAAAGGTGCCTGGGGTTCAAAGTTACCATCTAGCCATAGAAATTTTTGCATATACTTTCAACTCATTCCTTTGGATCGAATCAACCGCTCTACTAGTTCTGCAAACACCAACCACTTCGAAGCATATATCATAAAAAACTTCTAGTCCATACTGGCCGAGTCTAACCAACAGTGGAACCCCACATAAACAGCAACTCTGGAGGAATCAATTAAATAAGCTTTTAAATCCTTGGCAAATGAATGGCGATTACTAGTCTCTACGTATCATTAGAGCTCAAAATAGCCTCGCTAGTCTCAACCCGCACAAGCTGACCACATAAAGCATATACCACAGCTGAAGCTCAAACTTACGCCGCTGAGTCTGTCCAACCATGGTAGAAGAACCTCGTACTAAGTAGAACACTGCTGAAATCTAGAATATCTCGCCTCTTGCAGAGGTTAGCCAAGGACTAGGTGTCCAAGGCCAATAGCCGCATCCACAACTGAAGTAAAGAAGCTAAGTTGCCCGCACCCACTGCCTCCCGGCACTAGGATGCTGCAACCAAATAGAAACTACCACGAACCATTCGATGTAACCTGCCAAGCCATGATTTTGAACCCCAACTTTCAAAACTGCCAACTAAAGCCTTGGTCGAACCAGGATGCTGCCAATGAACCCTTAGGAACCCAAGCCAACTAGGCCTGAATATGCAAATTGCCAACACCGCAGTTGCTACTAAAACAAAACCAATCGATGGAAAACCCACATCAATATGTAGATGGCTGAATCGAATCACCGACACACAATTCCAAAGCAAACCTTCATCGCCACCTCAGGCAACTATGAGGACACATAAACACATACAAAGAGTTATCTCCATTGTTTTTCAACTAAACAAAAATGCTTCCTTAGCACATACTAAACCTTACAAATCCTTTCTCGAATAAGAACCTGAAGTCATTACCTTACTACTCATAGCTACACGTCAAATTCAATAAGGCAGAAGAAGAATGGGCCGGATGCCCAACTCAACCGAAATGCTTACAAATACAACCTAACCACGAGGTTAAGATCAACACTTAGTCGAAAGTGCTTAAAGTTAAGACCCAATCACAATGCCAACATCCAGAGCTCATCGAAAGAACTTCGATCAAGATTCATTCCAACTGGAGCTAAAGATACAACAAAACATCCAACGGACCAGGAAGTGGAGGAGACTATGGGAACAACCCATATACATACCAACCTCCTAAACTAATCAACAAAGAGGGTCGACTCTAGACACTCGAGAGACCAAACCAATCTATGCACACTAGCATAACCAATACCTCCCAACTGAGGCAAAATCTCAACTCTGGCCCAACTACCGGTAATACACCGAACCATCACATGGATCTCTAGCCGCGCTAGATAATGGCCTAGGCAACAACGATCTAGGACCGCTCAACAAGGGAAACCCAACCAAAAGTCCAGAATCACAATAAAACAGGGGTAAGCCAATTAGAAACAGACTAACAAGAACTACCCACGAGCTACAACTCCGGGAAAACACCTCTCAAGGCTAACTTATCCCTATCCACTACTAAAGAATAAACTACCAATAAAACAACGTATCGATACTATAATTCAGGTAGCCAAACAACTTAAACAAGTAGCAGGTAGGCATAGAAGCAATTATAGAGTCGCAACACGAGCGGGACTAACATAAGTCAAAGGTAACAAAAGCCTGACCTGGAGTAACGATGTCAAGAACCTCTACCTATGGCCCACCAAGAGGAGCATCAAGCTGATGGGGTCTAACTCTGGACTGAGTGGTCAAAATTGAAGCCCCAACCAGCCCTCATTGGGGACAAACTCAATAAAGGTGACCAATCTCTCCACAATGATAATAACCAGGCTGTCTGGGATACACAATCCTGGGGCAATTCCTAACTAAGTGCCCATTCTCACCACACCAAAAACAGCCTATACCAGATGAAACCCGACGGGAAAATCTCTCCTCGTACTCCAATACCGACAGACAACCCTTCTGAAGAACTAGAAGCTCAACGATAACTGAAGCACCACTCACAGAACCAGGTACTGAAACACTCACCGGAGGACTCAGAGTCCTAGCCACGGTGTCCTGAAGAACTGAGGTAGCTATAAATCCAATCGAAGGCAGGTCTGACCCCACACCCGCTATCTGAGGCGGTAAACTCTCACTCTGAAGTCTTGGTGCTAATGGAAGCACTGAAGCAACAAGCACAGAAGCCTCAAGACCAACCGCTATCGCACTCGTCTGAGGCATCTCAGAATTAATGAACAACTAAAGTTTTAGAATTCAATAGAGCCAGGAACGCACGATGATGAGCCAAGAAGATGAAATATTTCCTAAGAATGCCCTGTAGCCTCCCTCATATAGGATACGTACGTCATCGTACCAATCCATGAGACTCTACTTAGACACTTGATTCTGTACCATGACACCAGTGAACCTAGAGCTCTGATACCAAGCTGTCACAACCCAATTTCTCAAGTCATGATGGCACCTACAATTTCCAGTAGGCGAACCAATTTCTGTAGCCCAGATTGGTTAGTAATGGGCTACTGCCTAACAAAAACGCACCAGCAAGCAGAAATAAGCGAAAGCAAAACTTGAATATAAATACATAAAGGAAACTACACCAACCCCAAGACTTGGTATCGACAGTACAGAAGCTTCTAACAGAATACAAGTGCTAGAAGTAACAAAATAAAACATAAATTGCCTCTGAAAGTACAAGGAGCAATAGTACAACAGATGAGATGTAGACAAGCACCGACCGTCAGGCTCTCACCCTAGTCTCAAAGATCCAAAAGATGCACGAGTCTCCAACGTGATGAACAGTGAAAGCTCAGCTAATAATCTGCACAAAAAAGTGCAGAAGTGTAGTATGAGCACCAAAACCACGGGTACTCAGTAGGTATCATAGGCTGACTGAGCGCATATAAGATATAAAAGCAGTAAGTAACAGATAGGAATAAAGTAGTCACTGAGGCAATAAGCAAGGCACAAGGAGCTAGCACAGATCATCCATAACCAAGAGCTTCAAGTAACACATGCTAGCACAGAGATACAATCACACAGAATCACTGGTGAACGAAAGAAGAACGCACCTGGAGTCCTTGTACAATAATATAAGTAAGTAGAGAGAGAGTTGAGAAAATGGTGGTATACCGGTAACCTCAAGTGGAAGGAAAAGACGGAGAGCAGTCTAACATACTCAAAATGGAATCAACCAGTATAAGGAAATCATAACACCAATCAATTCATATGATAGCATAACCAGGGAATCACCTCACAAGTACAACCCTAGGATGAAATAACTAGGCCACAATAACTGAGAGATACCACTCAGCTTCCCACAAGAATAGAACCAGAGTCTCACCCTCTGCTCAGAAGGCCACACAAAAGTGCCTCAATAAGATAGGACTCTAAAGCCCTCTCAATAATCAAAAATCCCACAACCAAAGCCTTAAAATGATAGCCATCACTAATATTTCAAGAACCGGGTGCCAAGACAAGCCCTAAGTAAAAACAGGAGTAAATATAGTCTACCTACAGTCCAAACGGCCACCCATACAACCGAGGAACACAATCAAGTGAAATCAAACCCACCGACATCCCATACTACCAGAGCGTACACTGAACACACAGCAAACAATGGTGGAATCCAATGCATGATAGGATATGATGTGAAATAGAACCTCCGTATGTACCTCCTCCGGTGCCAATAAGGCCCAGCAGGCAGGTTCGATGGAAGGACTCAACCTGTATACCTCTAGTCCACCGTATACCCTTCCCTCCGGCGCATGCAGCTCGAAGCCCCAGGCCTGGAGCGGCAAGGTCCATAGAGGTCCCCGACCCCATACTAAAACTCAGTATCAAAACATGTCATCAGGAAGCAAGTCTGGGATCAAGATAGAGACCCAGTCTCAAGTATGCATGCCCAGACCCCGTCCAGAACTAAAGTAGTAGAAAATGCCTCAAAAACCCCTCCAAGGGTGCCCGGGCGTAACCAAGTCTAAAAGTGTAGTAAATCAAGTCTAGTGCTCTGCCCCGCAGAGACTAGTATCAGTAATAAAATCAAGTCTGGTGCTCTGCCCCGCAGAGACTAGTATCAGTTATAAAATCAAGTCTGGTGCTCTGCCCTGCAAAGACTAGTACCAGAAATAAAATCAATGTAAAAACATCCAAAAATCCCCTTTTCTATCAATAACAGTACCAAAAAGGGCCCCCCCGGGCCATCCAAATTTAGGAAAATTGTCAGTAGTGGCTCACAGCCAAAATTGTAGTAAAACATGCAGGGGAAAACCTTTTTCTTGGATGATATGCTCGCACACAAATATAAAAGTATCCCAACGGCTCACAACAATTCATATCAGCCCTGCACAGGCCCAATAGCTACTCAGCAGACATAACCAGTCTAAAAGGATAATCTCTATGTCTGGGACTCGCGGACATTCCCAAATATCCAACCATCTATGTTCCAGAGTCAAATCAAGGCCACACAGGACCACAAAGGTAATATACATTACTACGCGAATACTACAAACAACATATGAAATAGACGGACAAAAGGCGGACAAGGTCTGGGGTACCAACCTATAACAACCCATCCAAGGATGCTAATTAATGTAGTTATAGCCTATATATGCAGAGTCTAGATAGGGGAAAACCATAACCTACCTGTCATCCGATGACTAGCTGCGGGAACGGCATCGTCCAAACTCGAACAGCTCCAGGAAGCTCTAAATCACACAAAACAAATACTCTCAACTGAAGTCCCAAAGGCTTCTCTATGAAGCCTGACCAACCAAGGTAATGGAACAATTGCTAGAATCGACAAGGCTGCAAGAACGAGCCATAGCCAATTGATAAGGAGTTAATATCACACTCGCGACTAGCCAACTCCAAAGTATAAAATTAAGGCCAATAACAATAACAAATGGCAGCTAAATCCAACAACAATACATTAACCACATCTCCAAGGAGCGACGAGCTCCCGAGGCACTATTTCAAGGCGTACTTCATGTCATTCAATCCAATAACCATCGTTCGTGACTCCAATAAGAATCACACCAACTCCCAGTACCTCCAACACCTTAACACCATCAATATACAACAATAACAACCCAATTTAATATGAAAAAGGGGCTGCCCAGAGCCACAGATCCAAAATACCACTTCGTGGCTCAGAAATCCATAAAACAATACTAGAACATATAATAACGAAGGAGGGTCATAGGAGGAAGGTTACCTCGATAAAAAGCTTTGAAATACCAAGCTAAACATGCTGTTATAAGGACCCACCACGAGCTGTAACAATATACGGCAAGAAAACACGACAAACATGCCGATAACGATAAGTTCTCCTGGGAATTGATTCTAAAGCTCAAATTAAGAATGAGTCAAGGATTTAGAACCCTTACATTCCGATAATCAAATGATAATAGCATAAAAATATCAGTTCCATGAACTGCCTCCTTGCAGTAGCAAAAAACAGAGCCAAAACGACGAGAAAACTTTACCACGATGATGAGCTTGCGACGTAGAGCAACTTCCGTTAAACTTCTGAATTGAAAGGATCAAGGTCTATGGATTATTTCTAAGGTTTTTATCTGTTTTTCTATGGTTTTGGTCTGTTTTTATGGGTTTAAAACGAAGGAGAAGCTGATTTATAAAGGCAAACCGACTTAGGATGTGGGCCCCGCTTTGACGTGTCTGCTTGTGCAGTCTTACAAAAACATGAATATCTCTCTATTCTGAAGTTGTATGGATGAACGGTTTAGTGCATTGCAAACTAAACTCGTAGACCTTCGATTTGGTATATTGGGGGCCCACTAACTCTTTATAGATAGGGAGAAACGCCCCAAGACATTTAACTCAAATTTGAAGAGAATTCCTTAAAGGAATTTACAATAACTTTTTCCGACTTTTGTTTCGCAACTTGCTTGACTTCAAAACTTATCATACGACCATTTTGCGATTATAATACCTCATAACACATCCTTCTTAGTATATTATACACCATTAGTCTTACCCCAAAGGCACGGGTTACTTTAAATCTTCCAAACGGGCGAGGTGTTACACGAGGCATTTCTTTAACTCGAACTTTTGAGTAAGGGATTCCTTTGACCAAGAACCTTGGTTTAATTTTTTGATATTACCAAGAATGTTGACGGAAGTCAACGATTTCCAAAGTTGAAGCTCTAAAATGAGGAACGGCCATAAAGACCAAACAAACGGCCCGAGCACCGAACTACCGGTCCCGACAAGCCATAAATGACTTGGGACATTATAAGTAAGCTCTAATGGTACAAGAAAGGCGAAAATGTATAAATAACCAGAAGGGTCATTACAAGTAAGAAAGTATTGCTCAAAGTTTCAGCCATGAAGGGTGTTCTGCAGTTTGGGAAGCATTGTAAGTTGAGTCTGAGATATATTTGGCCATTTGAGATTCTTCATAGTGTTGGGCCGGTGGCCTATAAATTAGCATTTCCTGCATATTTATCAGGAGTTCATCCTGTATTTCATGTGTCTATGCTTAAGAAATACCATTGAGATGGTGGCAACATATTTCACTGAGATTCGGTCCTATTGAATGAAAACCTCTCTTATTAAGAGGAAGTTGTTGCTATTCTTAATAGAGACATCAAGAAATTAAGAACTAACGATATTTCATCTGTAAAGGTCCAATAGAAGAATTGTCCTATTGAGGAGGCCACTTGGGAGACTGAAGAAGACAAGCGTACCAAGTATCCACACTTGTTCATCAATTCAGGTAATCCTCATATCCCTTATTTTATTCTTGTTGTCATTTGGGGACAAATAATTGCTTCATTGGTAACTGATGTAATGACCTATTCCATCATAATAATAAAGGGAATACATAAGTACCCGACTCTTAGGCTAGGATAAGCTTTGACAAAAATCTAGTATTTGATGCCTTAGAGATGGTTGGGATCTCATGGTATGTTGTATAATAGTATGGTGTCCATTTATGAATAGTCAACTGATGTAGGATCATGTAGGAAGTTTTGGGATGGAAATCGGGTCCATAAAACTTTGGTTATCGTAGTTGTTGTGTCGGGATTAATTTGAAATGTTGAGAAAATGAAGTGTGTTATGAAATGAGAAGTTTTGAACAATTTTATGATGTTTTGGAAATTGTAGCTTGCCGTGAAGAGACACCTCTCATTGTGATGAGTCACAATAGTGAGACGCGGCTCGTTGTGATGAGCGAAGGGAAAAAATCCTGCACTTAAGTCAGTTTTCTGTATCATTTTCCCACAAACTCTAACTTGCATTATAGAGCTTTAAGAGGGTGATTTCCCCCAGAATTAAGTGTTTTTCTTCATTTGAGGTAAGTAACTCCATAAACCTTTTTGTTTATTGATCAATAATCTTTGTAAGACCTTTAGATTGATGACTAATGCTGAAATTCTTGGGTTTGAGCCCTAAAAGTATGGAAAGTGGGTAAAATTCCATGGGTAGGTATAATTTCACCTAGAATTGATTTTGCGATGTGTTTTTATGATTCCTAGCTTAAAATATATAGTTCTTAACCTGATTAGGACTAATGGAGAACCTTGGATTCCATAAATATGAGACCTTTAGGCATAAAAATGGAAAAATGGGTTAACTTGACTAGAAACCTTTTGGGTGTTGATTATTTGATTATGGTGGAACTAGATAATGTATAATTGATCCATGGGGAATGCTACAAGCCTCGGATAAGGGTAGAATTAGTGGATAAAATTCCCAAAGCCTGAAATAAAGAGTAAATGATTAATTACTCTTGCAAATTGTTATTTATAGACCTTGAACGATCCGAAGTCTTAAGGAAGGGGAAGACACTTATGAAGTAACTTACGGATGATAATTCTTCACTCGAGGTAGGTTACAGTTTAAATTGGAGTTGAGACATGTTTTACTGCATTTATGTGGTTAAGTTATATGACTTGTTATTTATCTTTAGACATGTTTGAAATGGTGATTGTTTTCATGTCGTGCTTGAATGAATAAGTGTACTGTGTTAAATCCTGAGAGATAGAACTAGGAACTATAGGTTCATTGATACTTAGAGCAGGTACCACAAGCCGATACAGATTGATCTTGTTACTTATTTGGGATTGGGTACCACAAGCCGATACAGATTGATATTGTTACTTATTTGGGATTGGGTACCACGAGCCAGTACATATTGATGTTGTTACTTTTTTGGGAGCGATTAACATGAGACGATATGGTACATGGACGCCTACGGTCTCCTACAAGTCATTGCTAGTTAGGCCTAAAATAAGACCCCTAGCATGTGTGTGCGCTCTTTTAATATTGCTTTGTTCTCTGGATTAGGTACTGTGAGATGAAATGTGAATTGAAGTGAGGCTTATGATTTTACATGAATTGTAAAGGTTAAATAAACATAGACTCATGTGATATAAATGTTGGAAGTGTGATTCTTATATCATTGTGGTGATACTTCTATGACTTTTATGATCGTTATATGAATATTGATGGCTTAACTTGAATGATTACTTGTTGACTGAAATACATGCTAAGTGTTATAGTACATTGTACTTATCTGATTGGACTGTATACTTGTTCTAAACAGAGTCGGCCTATGATACCTACTATTAAATAGTGGTTTTATACTGATACTACCATGTACTCTTCTTTGTTGAGTGCAGACTGTGTTTTAGAGGCTGAGATGCGACCTTGTCTAGGCTAGGCGATTGACATTTTGATCAAAATGTGAACACTATTTCTCAGGCTGCTGTGGATCCTCCTAGAGTTTTCATCCTTCTTCTGAAGAATTGAACTCTTTACTATTTTTACTTATTTTTTGACATGTTAAAATGGATATTGATTAGAGTTGTTATACGGTAAATTTCAGTTCTTGGGGAATGTAATAGGTAGTTTGATTTTTGCACTTATATTTATTTAGTATCAATTATCTTTGTTTTAGTTAAGTTGGTTTTGTTCATTATCTCTTTTAAAAATTGGTTAAGTACAAAGGTTAAGGTTCAGTATAGATGGTTCAACCGGAGGGTTAGTAAGGGTTCCACTCACGGTCATTTGGGTCGTGACTAGGGTGGCAAATGGGTTGTTTAGGATGAAGTTGGGCGGGTCAAGATAGGCTGAACAAATAAATAAGCTAGTTCCCAACCCTGCCCAAAGGTCATTTGGATCAGGATGGACTGGGTCAAGATGGGCTAAACAATGGGCTATAACTAAACCCGCCCAACTTTATCCAAATATTACAATATTATCAATTCTTAAACAAACCAAAACATAATATTTTCTAAAAAGTATTTTTTTTTCAACTTTAGATATTGAGGACAAAGCTGACAAGAATACATTTTTTTTACTTATTCTATTTGATTCATTTTCTTTTATTTGATTTATTTACATAACACATAGAAAAGGCAATTATGTAAGAACTATCATGCTACCAAACACCAAATTCCATATTTGTAGCTCTATCAAGTAAATTGTTCCATCTATAGTAATATTTTGGTTGATGTATATCAAATAGTAAGAACAGATATAAATGGTTTGGACATTCTAAAGAACACTAATAACAAAAAGAGGTACTCAAGAATTTACAGGTGATCATTGCAGGTAATAATTCTTTTCATATTTATATAATCAGCAAAAGAAAACAATATGAAATAGAAGCATGTACGAATACAATAATCCTACTCAAATATGGGTGAGAGTTTCGTAAGATAACTAGAGAAAATTGGGCAGTATAATAACTAATAGCCAACAGGTTAGTTTGGTCAAAAATATGGGTCAGTTTGGGCTGCTCAAAATAAATGGGTTGAGATGAGTTTTTCCCAAACTAGCCTATCCATAATATAGCCCATGCCCAACCCATGAAAATCTTGGCGAGTTGGGCAGGTCAAATGGGCTTGGGCTAAATTTGCCAGCCCTAGTTGTGACAATGAGAGGCCTAAGTGGAGTTTAGATTTGAATTATCTATCCTATGGGGATGATATTATTATTTTTGTGTCTCTCACTGGAGTTAATCATGAACACCATGGGCGAGTATGAGAGAATCTTAGGGGGAAAAATTAACAAGGAGAAAAAGTATTTTCAACGTGTTCCATAAAGCATCCAGTGATATCACACAACAGATCTTACAAATCACAAATTTTCCTAGAAGATAATTTTCATTCCATTATTTGAGATGTCTTATTTTCATGCCATGAAAAAGAAAATATATTACAAAGACATAATCAAAAAGGTGATGAATAAATTACAAGCATGGAAGGGAAAGCTTTTATCTTATGAGGGAAAGGTCGTATTGATCACTATTGTTCTATAGAGCATGCCTATTCATTTACTATTTGCAATTATTCCTCCAAAGTGTGTGCTATATGACCTACATAGCTCTTTTCTAGGTTTTTATGGAACAACAAAGAGGATGGAAGTAGTGAGCACTGCATTGCATGGACTAAAATATGTCTACCCAAACAATAAGACGGCATGGGCTTTAGATCACTCTTTGATATCTCTCAAGCTTTATTTGCTAAACTATAGTGGAGATTGAGAACCAAAAGTTCCATGTGGGCCAATTACATATGGAATAAGTATTGCAAAAGACATATTCCACAAATAGTGGAAGGGAAAGATGGTTCACAACTGTGAAAAAAGATTTTGGAAGCTAGGGATAATATAGGCCATGATTTGGTGAAAAATAAAATGCAGACACTCTAATGTTTGATTTGATTACTTGAACAAATTGGGTGATTTACATTATGTTATCCCTCATACCATTAACATAGACAGAACCGTAGAAGACATAAGTTAATTGATGAATCACAATGGGTGGGATAAATTGAAAGTATAGGTGACACTCCCCCAGACATTGTATTACATATACAATCTGAACTAATAATCACTAGCAAGGGAGAGGAGTGGGATATACCATGATGGATGCTAACAAGCTTAGGAAACTTCTCACTCAATAATGCATGAGATATACTGCAACCAAGAGAGGTCCAACAACCAATTATGACTAATATATAAGTAAGAGGGGAACCTTTTAAGGTATCCTTTTACATATGGAGGCTATGGAAACAGATACTACCTGATGCAATCCAAGGTGCCTCAAGTCCTTTTAGAAGGAGTCAAGCACGGGAGCTCCAAGTGTTACAAGGCCTATTCATGAAAAGAGATGCACTTAAGTGCATTATGGATCCTTCCCGAGGATCCCATGTGTTAATGATAGCTTGGGAGATAAAAGGAAGGTAGAGGCATAGGATGGACATGCTAGTGAAGAAATGGGCTTAGCATGTTAATGAATATTTCGTGAATTCAACCAAATGAAGGCAACCAAATAAGGCCCTTACTTCATTAAGGGTATAATTGTAATAGTTTGTGTCTTCCTATTTTTATCCTAGTATAAGTAGTAGTATTTTTCTTATTTCCCTAGGTAGATTACATTGAGATTGAATACTAAATACTCTTTGAGAGATTTGTGAGCGTGCTTAAGATTTTGATTGTGTTGAATTTGGAAAGAATGATTGCTTGGGAATCTAATTCCCTTATGGACTTTCTCATAGTTTCGGTTCTATCTTGAACATTTAATGGAGGTCTCTACATTTTTAGTATTGGTTGCCTTAATTTTCAATTTGTGTGTCTACTTTTCTGTCTTTTTCCCTCTTCCTTTTTATTCATTTTCTTGTTATTTTTAATTTTTTACTTAGAATTGCATCAATTGGTATCAAGAGCTTGGATTAGATTTGTTCCTACAAATATACTCTTGTGATTTTGATATTTTAAAAAAAAATCCAAAAATTCATCCAAAAAAATCCAAAATATTTTTGTTGTTGTTGTTGTTTGTTTGTTTGTTTTGTTGTTTTTGATACTAGATTCATGTTCCTTAGTGTAATTTTAGTTTCAATCTGAAGTTTCAAGTGGTTTTGAGTCGTGGAGAAGATTTTACCATGGAAGAGTGTTGAAGCTTTGAAAACTCGAAGAATTCAAGTGGGTTTTGTTAATTAAGGGTGCAATCGAGCTTAATATTATTTGAGGTTTGTTCTCTAGTTCGAGGGGAGCTAATCCGAAAAGTTGGGGTGATTTGGAGAAGGATTTTATTCTTTGTATTCTTGGAGTTCTTAAAGAAGAAGAAGAAGCCAAAAAGGTACATTTGATCTAAGTCTTCAACATAAATTTTTGCAAAAGGTGTTTGTTGGGTCCCCAAGTGGATAATATTAGTTGAAAAAAATTCAAAAAAAAATCAATGATATTTTCCATGTGGACCTGCCACGTCAACTACCAGCTACCACGCGAGTGCCATGAGATAGCTAACACAATAGTCAGTCAGCTGCCATGTGCAGACCAAGCCAAGATCCCCTGCACGCGTGTGCACCATAGTTTCAGAGAGGGTTCAATTTTTAGCACCCCAATTTTTTTCTAAATGTTGGAAATTTTCAGACCCCAAAATTTTTGTAAAATGTAAATTTTTTTTTGGTCTGTTGCTACATTCATTTATGTTTCAATTTCTCAACTACTTAACAACTAATTATCAATTTTAATTACTTGTTAAATAGTTCTTCATATTCATACAATTTTTTTAATTCTTACAACTAATTAACAACAAGTAATTCCTTCAACTTCTTGTTACTTAGTTCATGAGTCCAAATTTTTCGTGCCAATTCTTCTTCAACTTTTCTTGCTTAATTTTGTTGAAACTTCTTGACTGTTGTCCGTTAGCTTTGCGAGTTCCTTCTAGATTCAAACAAGAATAAATTCTTGACCTCAAGTAGAGACTGAAACCTTGCAACTTATCAGACTAAACAAGATATAATCATTGGCTAAAGCAATTTGTGAGGCAAACAAAGGTGCGCTTCCATGAGTGATTGTGATCTTTTATTTTAACTAACCTAATGTGTTTGCTTGTTTTGATTTAGTTTCTTCAATAGGTACACATGTTGACTCCTGATAAGGAGAATCAGGTTACCACAGTGGAACCCCATTTTACTAAAATTGATGAACTTCCTCACCACTTTCTCTACCCGATTGGATCGATTGGATACTCGACTTGAGGGCATTAAATAGAGGATTAGGAACACATATTCAACTCCTTTCACTAATTACCATGGACACTCAAGTGGAGCTCGCCAAGACACTTCATCCCCGATCTTACCCCATACTCTTCACTGAAAGTTATATCCCACTTCCACTACCCCACTGCCACATACTATCACCCTACTACAAAATACTACCCACCAACCTCTACCTTAAGTACCTCAAAAACTACCACATGTACCTCAATCACAACCCTTTGTGACTTAACCACCACAACATGTACCTCCACCACCACTTAATGTCCGTCAACAAATCTAAAATTTCCATCCAATTCGAAATGTCCAACCAATGGGTGATGAGCTCCACAAGGTGTTCTAATAGGAGTTAGAAGAGGTAGTTGATGAATATAAGAACCAAATAAGAGGACAATATATGCAATTCCATGATCCTCATCATGGAAGAGGGGAAATGCATGGTCATATCCCTTAAATGGGTAGGCAAAGTGGATTTCAAAGGTAAGACAACCACGAAGGCCGAGGGTATCATGATGACAACTATGGAGAAGATACATATGAAGATAATTGATGCCATTGAAACATTAGGGGTCGAGACATGAGTCTTAAGAAACCCTGATTTTTTCCTTGATTGGGTGATGTAATATGATAGAATCTTATTGACTAATGAAATGTTTGAAGTGTGAAAGGTATCGTATATTATTTCTCAATTTAAGGGGTTTGCTTTTTCATATTGAGAAAACGATATTATTTCTCAATTTAAGGTTGCTTTTTCATATTGAGAAACTCAAGTTAACGAAAGGAGAATGCATGGATTGGCTCTCCTTCCCACTTGAGAAGAGATAAAGGCAATCTTGAGGCACAAATATGTCATCAAACAGTATTTTTAAGAGAAACTAAAGAAGGTCTACACTTTACAACAAGGCACCAAAAGTGTGAAAAAATATTATGATGACTTCCAATTTGTGAAGAGGAGGATCGACTTTGAAGAGGTACTATGAATGTTATGACTCAGTTCTGTGTCAGGTTGAGTAGAGAGATTCCTTCCCAAAAATGTTTCCACAACTATCATGATATTAGTGAAACTATTAAAGTGGCTATTGATATTTAGGTGGGGATCAAGAAAGAAAAACTTGACAAGTAAAGAGGGTACAAGGATTCATGGACTAACAACAAAGAAGAGTGCTCTTCCTCTTCGAATTGGCAAGAAAACAAGGGCAACAAGAAAAAATCAAAGAATCCCTTTGTCCAAGGCAATCAAGTTGAGAAGACGATTCCCAAATTTCCCCCAAAGGAAGGAGGTAATTCTTCTAAACCTCTTCAATGCTTTAAATGTAAAGGTTTGGGTCATTGGATGAGTGAGTGCACCAATTGGAGGGAATTCATTGTAATGATGGAAGAAGCTTGTAGTGATGATTATGTGCATTTTCTTGATAGGGATGACAATAAGGGTACCCACGAAGAGTGTGATGTTATTGATGATGATGAGAAGGCTGACCAATATGGAGATGTTTTTGTTCCTAGTGGATTAACAAGGAGGGCCTTGGTAATCAAGGATATGCCTCAAGATATAATGACCCAAATCGTTGTTATTTTAAAAACCATCCATGAAAAACATTTTGACTAAGAAATCCTTGTTTTGGACTTTGCAGGAATTATCCCGAGTGTTAATTAAAATGGTCATTTATTTAAGTCCTCTTATGTCATCTCCCTCCTCTAAAAAATACCCCAAGTGAATCATATACCTAGAATGATGAGGATTTGGAGGCCATTCTCTATGGGAGAGATTCTGAAGCATTTCCAGTGAAGTTTCTGGCATTAGTATAAGGCAAGGACCATGTGGGATAACTTTTTGCTCTCCATGGCAGTGGAATTCATCTGAGAGTTTGGTTCTGATTTAAGTGTAGTAGACATAGGCTAGATGCACGTAATAATGATAGTTATGATGAGCGATTTCATATCTTAGGCCTTCAAGCATGGTGTTTGGATGGGTTGAATAATATCCTAGACTAGGACAACAAATTTGTGATATTGAATGTTAAGTTATTGAACTGTATTTCTCCTTTAATTTTCTAAAAATATAAGTTGAGGTAAGTTGACAAATGAAAGCATATTATGCATTAGAAGTAGGGTTAGGGAAATAATGAAAGTAATGAATGTGAGCTAGGTCAAGAGTATGCTTTCAGTGGGGTCAAAGGAGTCCTGTAGAGTTCGAATTGAGAGTGGAGGGAATGGGTCGTAGGTGCATAGATATCATGGTGAGTCAGGAAGAGTTTGAAGAGTTATATATGTGTGTGTATGTGTTGTGCTTGTGGTTAGTTTCTCATAGTAAAATGAGTATAGACATAGTAGAGGGGAATTGAAGTGAGATGTAGGGATGGTATCCGGGATCGGAGTCATCAGTCAGTATAAACATACGTGATGGCTAGCGTTATAGTCGTAGGTAGGGTGAGTATGAGTAATCCAGGTGTAACGTGGAGTTAATTTACTCCTTGCTTAAATATATACATATTAAAGTTATAGCTTGAGTAGCCTTTGGACAGTACATGAATTATTAATAGTAGTAAGGACTTGCTTTACTCTGTGCTTATATGTTAGTTGGGTATTTGTGATTTGCTTTTGGGCATTACTTATGATTATTGATTGTATTATGCATTGAACATATGTTTTTAGATGGTATAGAGGTGATATATGGATCAGCTGTTACGCCATACTACTATATAGTTCGGGTGTCATGCCTACAATGTTACTACGATTGATGTCACGCCGACACTCATACATTGATAAAGCTCATCCCATGTAGGTTATAGATGAGAGTCCCTAGCAACTCTAGTATGTGTGTATATCTTACATCTATGAAATCATCATTTCATTGACATATTTATTGTTATTACCATTGTTGAAAGAATCTGCCTGAATGTAATGGATGTATTTGTATACCCGTATATCTGTTGAGATTAAGTGTTATGACTATACTTGTTTCGTGTTGTGTGGTTGGGTTGTGAGAATGAGTAGTGAACAAAATACATAGGTATAATGTTAGGTATGCCTTGATCGGAGTATTTATCTTAATCTAAGTATGTATAGTGTATACATGTTGTATATGTGGAGTATGGGGTGATCTGGTCTAGTCCTCATAGTATCCTAGAAAGTTAGACTAGTGGTCTTATCGGTACAATTTAGAGGTGGAGTAGTAAGTCATAATCGTGTTGGGCGTAGAGTCGTAGGGCTATTAGTTAAGAGGGTAAGACAAGAGTTAGGGAGCATAAAGAGGGGACAAATTGTCATAGGAAAAAGATATACGAAAATGTTAAATATCACGTATGTCACAGAGATGCTTAGGGCAACGTGTCAAAGACCTGAAGAGAGGGGCATTGGGAGGGTTTAGTTATCTGCAATCTTAACTCGTGTCATGATTTCCTCTATATTTTCTATTGTTGTTATTTTTTTCTAATCCTAGTCGGCCGATAATACCTATCAGTACATGTGGTTGTACTTATGCTAAACTTACTATATCTCCACTCGGAGGTATAGCCCTGTTGTAGGTCAGTTGGAGTTTATATAGGTACGACGGTGGTTAATCTTCAGCAGCTACTATCGTCTCACTCTTACATGGATGCTCTATATCTCGGGTCTTCCTTTCCATTGCTTAGTGCACTTGTACTAGTTTAGATTAGGTTCTGGGAAATTTTAATTTTATTTTCCGCAATGAAATAAGTTAACAAATGTATTTGAATAAGATTTTTGTTTTCATTAAGAGATTTTTCTATTAAAAACCATTTTGTCTAACATGCGTACTTAATTGCATGGTTGGGTGGTAAGGATTCTTCTATCTAGGGTGGAGTCAGGTAGGTGCGAGCATGATCCATTAATTGGGTCGTGTCAAGATGTTATCGGTGTCCCAGTGCAGGAGAAAATATTGAGTAGAGTCCTGCGGATTGGTGTGTTGACGTCCATATCAAATCGGTAGGAAGCTACAAGGGATCTAGGAAATCAGTCTCACTTTCTTCTCTCCCATCAAGAAACTCAGTGTTGTCTCCATGAGTTGAGTCCAATTGGTATCTCGACTATCACACTTGAGATTAGTTGGTGCCGATTGATATCTCAGTAATGTTTGGAAGTGTCACGACTCAAAATCGGGCAATGATTGTGCCTAGTAAAAACCCCCAGTAGGCAAGTCAATCCAAGTAAATGATAGTACAACTAAGCATTTAAATAAGGGAAGTAGAAGGGAAAATATAATAAGATAGGGGCCAACAATATAGATATATACCAACCGTATAAAATATACAACAATGGCCCTAAAGAGTCAGGGAAAGACAATACATATATAGAAACCAACCCTAGACCTGGTGTCACCGGTACAAGAGCATCTAAAGTATGGAATAAAGGTATACAACATAGTAGTGTCTACAAAATTCAAAAATACAAACAGTATGTCAAGATGGAAGGCAGTAAGGATCTCCAAACGCCGGGAGCTCACCACGATCCGAACAACGGTTGGCTACGAAGACATGAGGATCAATGGGGGTGGCTAATACTACGTGTTATACATCAGAAAAAGATGCAGAAATATAGTATGAGTACAAAAACACGGGGTACTCAGTGGGCATCATAGGCCGGCCAAGTTCAGAAAGATATTACATAATGTAAGAAACAGGAAAGTAAACTAACTATAGGGATCCACCTAAATTCTAGTTATAACGAGGAAACTAAAAATCGAACAATCTAAGCTAACAGTATAGATACAACGATAAAAGAAAAGAAAGTATTTAAAGCAGAAACAACCAACATCAAATACAGTGTAGCATGAGATAGATTCTATGCAATATGAGGCTGATGCAACATGAGTTCGGAATCTTACATCGGACGTGCAATAAGTAAACATGAGTCTTGAATCTTACATTGGACATGTAGTATGTAAATATGAGTTTGGGATCATACGTCGGACATGCAATAAGTAAAAATGGGTCCTGAATCTTACATCAGACATGCAATAAGTAAAAACGCCCTTCATAGATCTCAAATAAGTAAAAAGGGAGGCATTTAGTTTTTAAGTCTGAAATTAGCATGTCACGACCCAATTTATCGGTCATGATGGCACCTACAACCCCTATTGGAGAACCAATCCCCAAAGCCCAGAAAGGTTAGTAATGGGCTATTATCTAACAAGCAAGCGGAATAACAATATAAATACTTGAAGCAAAGGAAATAAATGAAGAAATAAGCATCTGGAATATATATAAGCTGAAGCTAAACCAAACCCACACCTGGTACCATAGTATAAGAGCTGGTACTAGATTTACAGAGTACAAAAGATCCAAAAGAATATATATATACATCTGTCTCTGATTAACTAAAGAGTACAAGATACAAAAGATGAGCTAAAAGCTAAGCCCCAGTCATCAAGAGATCACCCTCAACCTAGGATAGTCAAATCACCCTGCAATAGTCTCTATGAATCAGAGGCCATGGCCCATACTAGGATCTGCACCAGGAAGATGCAAAGTGTAGTATGAGCACCAATTGCAAATGAACGGGTAACCAGTAGGTATCATAGGTCGATTGAGCGTATATAATATATAAAATCAACAAAATGGAAGAAATGAAAGAAGTAGTCGCAGATTCAATAAATAAGTATACTGAAGCTAGCGAAGAAAGAATACAAAGAGAAAACGATCATGCTCAGCTATCTACTAGAAATATACATCACAGAACACAGGTGAAGGTAGAAGAACGCACCTGAGGTCCTTATAATAACAATAAATATAAAGAGAGAGTTGTAGAAAAATAGGCAGTATACTGTTAACCTGAAGTAAAAAGGGAAGGAAGGAAAGCAAGTAAATGAGCTCATGCTTGAAACCCAATTCTAACAACTAAATCATGTCAATATTACACTCTTAAAGTAGGGATAATCAGCCAATAATCCAAGTATAACCATAATGTGAAAAAGAAGTATATACAACATAACTCCCAAATGTGAAACATCGAATGAGGACCCCAATATAACCATAATAAGTACCAGAAATGCGATAGGATATTAATAAGTTTACCTACAGTCCTAATGGGTGCCCATACACCCGAGGAACATAACAAGTGAAGAAAAATACTCCGGCATCCCATACTATCGGAGCGTACACTTAGAAAACAACAAACAACAAACAAGAGTGGAATCTCATGCAAATGAATGATATGATGTAATAGTGAAAACCAGGTGGAACAGTAACTCTGTATGTACCTCCTTTGGCGCCTATAGGCCCAGCAGGTAGAATCCATAGAAGGACACGACCCGTATACCTCAACTACACTGTATACCCCTCCTCCAGCACACTCAGCATATGTCCCTTAGTGCATATCGGCAAGGTCCATAGAGGTCCTCGACCACATACTAAATTGCATAATCTTAATATAATCGTCTAGAGTGTATCTTGATCCAAACTGGTAACCCAAGTCTCAAAATGCATGCCCGGAGCTTATCCATGTCTAAATCAGTGTTCCAAGTCCCAAAAACCCAACAAGGGTGCCCGAACATAACTGGTCTAAAACAATAGTAAAATAAGTCTGACGCTCGGCTCAACCGAGTCTAGTATCATTTCAAACCAACCGTAAAACATGTCTAACACTCTGGTTCTGTCGAGTCTAGTAATAGTATGAAAACTGGTGATAAACTAATCCTTTTAACTCTTTTACCCCAAGAAGATCTATGAAAATCAATTCCAAACCTTTTATAACAAAGTTTACCAAAAACAGGCCCGCAGGGCCATGCAAGGTTTAGAAAACCATTTATAGTATGCTCAAAGCCAAAACAGTAGTAAAACATGTAGAAAACCTCTTTATATGCATGATAATGGCATGCCCAATCACAAACAGTAGACCAACGGCTCACAATCTACCTATCAGCCCTGCACAGGCTCCAATCGCTTTACACCAAATATAACCAGCTCTATAATAACAATACTGATGTCCAAGACTCACGCACATTCCCAAATAACCTACCATATATGGTCTAGAGTCAAATACAAGGCTACACAGGACCACAAGGGTGATACTACCAACTACAAGGAATACTACCACCATAGGAGAGAAAATAAGATGGATATGAAGGAACGAACAAGGTCTGGGGTACCAAGCTAATAAACCGAACCCAAGGATGCTAATTAGCACAGTTATAGCCTATATGCGCAAAGTCTAGAAGTGTTAGACCGTAACCTACTTGTCGTCCGACAACAAGCTGCTAGAACAATTATGTTCAAGCTCAAACTACTCTGAGAAGCTCCGAAGTGCAATCAAACTATCATAAACATAATCTACGCGTTAAAACAAAGCTGAGGATACCCATATTGCTAAAAGTATAGTCGGATGGAAATTCAGGTCACAAGAATACCCGGGAGGCTCACAACCCAAAATCAGAAATGGTAAGATGCACAATGATAACAACAGTCTCATGAGTGCATGCTCAAAAATTGAGCGGATTTAGTAAAGAATAAGGGCTCCAAAAAATCCCACAACCAAGGAGAATTAAAGATGGAATTTAGAGAATAAAACCAAAAATTAAAGTAAGAATTCACCTACCTCGATGAGATGAAGCAAGCCTATGGGGTGAATTTTCCGAATCGACGATCATCCAGCGTTAAATCAAGTAATTACAACCAAGAAATTTTCCCTAAGCTTAAGAAGGTCATCAATGGAGTTTTGCTTATGGGGAAGAAGAAACTTACCAAGGCGAAGAGGAAATCAAGATAATCCACCAATTGAAGAAACCCAGAGCCAAGTACTTATTGGGAGCTAAATTTAGGAGAGGGAAAAGTCTTAGATTTGAGAAAACCAAATGAAAATGGCTAAAATTTTGTAAAAGGGTCATTTTATAAGGCTGCACAGGCTAGTGCCATCGATGCTGGAGGGGCGCAATTGCGCTGAAGTTCAGGTGGGCGCCAAGGCGCCATCGGCACTAGTAGGGTGCTATCACGCATAAGGGAGGCCAGGTGTGCGCATGATCGCACAGCAGGGGCACCATCGGTGCTAGCAGGCGAGCGGATGCTTGGGCGCTATTGCGCTGGCCTTGCTTGAATGCGTTGATGGCAGGACAGCAGGCTAGCGCAATCGCACTGCCTGGGCGCAATGGCACTGAAGGCCACCAATTGTTGAAAACCAGCTAAGCTAAAAACCTCAAATTGGTATTCTGGGCACAATCAGAACCCCAAACTCATAAACCAAATATGCTATTAGAGTGGAAATTGACATTCTGGACTCAACAGAATTGATGAAACTTCCATGCAAGGTTGTTTCAGAGGAATGTTGACCAAAGTCAACACTAACTAAAACAAACCAAACACCCAAAAATGATCCTGGTTCATCTCGGACCCAAACCAATCACCTAGCAAACCTAAACTCAACATTCTAGAGCTAATGGAATCGTCAGATTTTGAATCTGACGCTTTGATCATTGAAAGTTGACCACGGTCAGACTTCCAACAACAACTGGCCTGAAAATAGAAAAAGCAACACAAAACCACACAGAAAGTTTTCAGGCCTCAACTAAAGGTCCTTCTAGACAAAACTCCATGTTCTGGAGCTAATGGAACTGTCAGAATTTGATTCTGAGCACATTAGCTATGAATGTTGATTAAAGTCAATGATTTCCTAAGTTAAAGCTCTAAAATAGGGAAATAACCATAAAGACCAAATGAACGTCCAGGGAACTGAACCACCAGTCCTAGAAAGTAATAAATGATTTGAGGCTACTACAGGTAAGCTCTAATAGTACAAAGAAAGCGTACACATCGGAATGACTGGAAGGGTCATTTTCATCATCTACTACTAAAAAGAACTTTTCTCCTCGAAAGTAAAGAACAAAGAAGTACCTAAAGGCTTAAACAACTATGGATACTAAGCATGCATCTCTATCTTAGTCTCCTAGGTAGCCTCATCAACTGGATGATGCCTCCACTGAACCATAACAATCAGAATCTTTCTATATCTCAACCTCCTAACATCTCTGGCCAGAATAGCTACCGGCTCCTCAACAAAGGCCAAACTCTAATCCAACTTAACCAAATCCCACCGCAACTCATGAGACTCATATGGAACATACCGTTGCAACATCAATACATGGAAAATTGGGTGCATAGCTAAAAATATTATAGGCAAAGCCAGCATATAAGCAACACTACCAACTCTCTAGAGAATCTCAAATAGACAAATGTACCTGGGGCTAAGCTTGCCCCACCTACCAAATATCATCACGCCCTTCATGGGCGATACATGGAGAAACACCAAGTCACCAACACTAAAATCAAAGGCATGAAGTCTACGATCAGCGTAGCTTTTCTGCCTACTCTAAGCTACCCGAAGTCTATCTTGAATCACTCAGACTCTGTCAAAGGAATCATGAAGCAAGTCTGTACTCTGTGGCCTAGACTCCAAACCATCAAATCAACCCACTGGCGATTTGCAATACCTACCATATAATGCCTCAAATGGTGCCATGCTGATACTCAAATGATAACTATTATTATAATCAAACTTTGCCAAAGGAATGAACCAATCCCAAGAACCTCCAAAGTCAAGCACACAGGCCTGTAACATGTCCTCCAAGACCAGAATAGTCCTCTCGTACTGGCCATCTGTCTGAGAGTGGAATTTGGTACTAAGCTGAACCTTTATATCTAAGTCTCACTGAATCCCTTATGAAAATGAGATTTGAACTGAGTGTCGCAGTATGAAATGATATAAGCTGGGACCCCATTCAACTAAACAATCTCACGAAGGTAAATCTGAGCTAACCTCTCTACACTGTAGGTAGAATGGACCGGTAAGAAGTGCACTAAGTCAATCAACAATAACCCAAATAGAGTCAAACCCTCTAGAAGTGTGTGGTAATTGAACTATAAAGTCCATAGTAATCCCTTCCCACTTCCACTCAGCAATGGGAAGTTGTTGCAATAATCCACCATGTCTTATGTGCTCTAATTTAAACTGTTGATAGTTCAAGCACCAAGATACAAACTCCGCTATGTTCCGCTTCATACCACTCCACCGTAAATCTTTCTCAAAACTTTTTACATATTGGTTGCACCAAGATGGATGGAATATCTAGAACAATATGCCTCTTGGAGAATCAATTGAATCAGATCACCAACTCTCAGAACACAAAGACGACTATAAAACCACAGAACACCATCTGAATCTAGAGTAGCCCAGTTGGCCTCACCCTAAACCACTTGATCACGAAGGTCACACAATCGATGATCCTCATACTAACAACTCTGAATTTGATCAACCAAAGTAGAGCGAACCTTAATAAAGGCAAGGACTATATTGGGATCCAACAAGTCCAGCCTAATAAAATGGTTAGACAAGGACTGGATGTCCAAGGCCAATGGTCGCTCTGAAACTGAAAGTGAAGCTAGGCTTCCTATAGTCACTGCCTTCTGACTCAAGGCATCCGCTACCACGTTTGCCTTGCCCGGATGATACAGAATAGTGAAATAATAGTCCTTCAGTAACTCAATCCATCTCCGTTGTCTAGAGTTTATCTCTCGCTGACTCATGATGTACTTAAGACTATGATGATCGGTGAAGATCTAACAATGAACCACATATAAGTAGTCCCTTCATATCTTGAGCGCGAAGACTACCGCTGCCAACTACAAGTCATGAGTGGGGTAGTTGCACTTGTGAACCTTCAGTTGTCTCAGCGCATAATCTATCACTCGACCCTGATGTATCAATACATAAAAAAGACCAACCCCTGAAGCATCATAATATACCAAGAAACTCTAACCCTCAACTAGCAAAGTCAACACTAGAGATGAAGTCAATAAGACCTTAAGCCTCTGAAAGCTATCCTCTCACTGATTCAACCACTAAAATGGGATAACGTGAGAGGATAGCTTTCAGAGTACCCTCCTAATCCAACAAAGCTACAAACCTCAGTAGGAGTAGTAGGCCTCGGCCAATCACGAACTGCTAATATTTTCCCAGGTCTATTCTAATCCTATCCTTAGACACCACGTGTCCTAGGAATGCTAGTGACTCAAGCCAAAACTCGCAATTTAAGAACTTGGCATAAAGCCGATGATCTCTCAAAGTCTGAAGTATAACCCTCAACTGTTGCTCATTCTCATCTCTGCTCCACGAGTATATCAGGATGTCATCAATGAATACTATCACGAACAAGTTTAAATACGGGCTAAGAACCCTGTGCATCGAGTCCATGAAAGTTGCGGGGGCATTAGTCAAACCAAAATACATCACCCAGAACTCATAGTGGCCATAACGTGTCCTGAATGCTATCTTAGGGATGTACTCCTCCCTAATCCTCAACTGGTGGTAGCCGAACCTCAAATCTATCTTTGAAAACATGGCTAAACCTTGAAGCTAATCAAACAAGTCATCTATGCGTGACATCAGATACCTATTCTTCACAGTTACCTTATTCAGCTATCGATAATCAATACACATCTGCATCGACCTATA
The DNA here is from genome assembly GCA_003996215.1 of Jaltomata sinuosa. Taxonomy (NCBI): domain Eukaryota; kingdom Viridiplantae; phylum Streptophyta; class Magnoliopsida; order Solanales; family Solanaceae; genus Jaltomata; species Jaltomata sinuosa. The sequence goes on from QJPP01005278.1 coordinate 29,139, forward strand.
TTTCTTCTTCACAAATAGAATTGGAGCACCCCAAGGCGATACACTAGGACTGATGAAACCCTTAGCTACCAAGTCCTGGAGCTACTCCTTAAGCTCCCTCAACTCATCTGGAGCCATACGGTAAGGAGAAATAGAAATGGGCCTAGTACCCGGCTCTAACTCAATAGCAAAGTCAATATCTCTCTCAGGTGGAAGGCTTGGTAGGTCGGTAGGAATCACATCCAGGTAACCCCTGACCACAAGAACCAACTCAAGGGAATAAGTGTTGGCACTAGCATCTCAGACATATGCTAGATAAGCAAAACACCCGTGAGAAATCAACTTCCTAGCTCAAAGACAAAAAATGATCCTAGATGGTTCGCAGCTGACAGAACCTTGCCAAACAACTGGGGATATGCTGGGCACTGCTATAGTAAGGGTCTTGGCATAGAATTCCAAAACTGCACGGTGAGGAGATAACCAGTCCATGCCCAGAATCACATCAAAGTCTAACATATCAAGAATCATTAAATCACCCCAAGTCTATTAATCACAAACAAAGATCATACAGGATCTCACAATCTGATCCACTACTAATGAATCTTTTATTGGGGTCAAAACAGATACAGGTACAGATAGTGGCTCACTAGCCAACCCCAAACAAGGCATAAAGTAGGCAGAAATATATGATCAAGTAGATCCGGGATCAAATAAAGCCAAAGCTAACTGGCGACATACAGAAATTGTACCTGTGATCACATTATCCAAGGCCTCTGCCTTTGGTCTCCTAGGAACCGCATTAAATTGATGACGACCACCTCCTAACCGATTGCCATCCCTACTACTTGTCCTTATATGATGGGAACCACCTCAAGCCTGACCACAACCTCCTCTAGCCGATGGCTGAACTGTATACATAGGTTGAGGTGGCTGAACGACTGGCTGAACTATACCCTGATGGGGGAAATATATAGCAAAGTAATCTATGACCCCACACTCATAACAAGGACCTAATGGCCTACCCTGCCTAGATAAACTAGCTGCACTAGTATGGCCACCATGTCCTGATGCCCTAGAAGATGTACCCCTCAGAGTCTGACCACCATAACCTTGGTGACTACTCTGACCCTGCTCAAACTGTGAACAACCAGAAGTCTGAAGTGACGCTTGAACTGGTCGACTAGACTGACCCTGATGCTGCTGTGTCTAATACCCTTGCCTCTGTTAACCTTAACCTCTACCACTATAACGGGAACCATGTAGCTTCCCTGGTGATGTGGCCTCTTATCTATGGCCCCCGGATCATGCCGGTGCAAATCCTCCATAGTGAAAACATGATCTACTATAGACTGGAAGGATCGACCGCTAGCAACTAATACCTCAGCTGTCTGTCTAAACTTTAATCTCAACCCAAAACAAATCTACAGACTCTGTCGGGCTTGGTTTGGATAATCATGGCCCCAAATAGAGCAAGCTACTGAAAGCGAGTCTCGTACCTAGATACGGTCATAGAACCCTGCATAAGTTTAGTGAACTTCTCCCTATGATGCTCCTTATTGCTCTATGGAAAGAACTTGGCCATAAAGGCCTCATAGAACTCTGACCAAGGTAGTAGAGGAGACGTAGATGATCTGCAAGCAACCTGGGCCCTCCACTATAACTTAGTTGGGCCCTCTAACTGATAAGTAGTCTATCTAACACCGTGAGTCTCCAACAAACCCAAATGGTGTAGCATCTCCTCACTAGTAGAGATAAAATCATATGGATCTTGACCAAGTGTACAATAAAATCTAGGTAGAGCCAATCTCTGAAATCTACCCAATGCCTTTTGTTGAGTCTCTGTCATAGATGGCGAGGACTAAGAGGCTGTGCAGCAAAACGTACCAAAATAACCTCATCATGAGGAGCCGCAGTAGCAGGTTGTTCTCCTGTACTCTAAACACTTAGGTATGCCCTCTGAGGGGATGTATGTGTCACGTCTGAAGGCTATCCTTTAATTATACCCAACAACTGAAGAAGTAAACCCCGAATATCTAATGACAGAGCTGGGGCTGAAGCTAGTGAAGAAGCTGGTGCTGGAACTGGTGGTACTTGGGCTATCCCCTGGTCTACGTGATGCTTCTCTGGGATAATCTCGGGCTCATAATAAGTCTTGGGAGCTCTAAGTAGTACCGCTGCTTGGGCACACCCCTACCTCTACCTTTGCGACCTCCCCAACCCCTAGCTAGAGTCAAAGGCTCACCCTCAGCTAATGTCGATGATCTCGTATGAACTATTTGTGGGAGAATGAACAAGAATAAATAAGATTTTGGGAAACTATCTACGATAAGACGCAAGATATAGAAGTAATAAAGGATTCATATTTCTTAAGATTCCACTGTAGCCTCTTGAAGATTGAGTACGAACATCTCTTCACTAATCTGTAGGACTCTACTAGACATTAGCTCATATACCAGTAAACCTAGGCTCTGATACCAAGCTATAATGACCTGATTTCTCGGTCATGATGTCACCTACAACCCTTTGTAGGCAAACCAATCCTCGTAGCCCAGAACGGTTAGTAATGGGCTACTATCTAATAAGCAAGTGGAAAAATGATATAAATAGCAAAAGCAAAGGAAATAAATGAAGAAATAAGCATTTGAAATATATATAAGCGGAAGATAAACCAAACCCACGACCTGGTATCATAGTATAAGAGTCGGTACTAGATATACAGTGTACAAAAGATCCAAGAGAATATATATATATATATTTGTCTCTGAATAACAAAAGAGTACAAGATACAAAAGATGAGCTAAAAGCTAAGCCTCGGTCGTCAAGAGCTCACCCTCAGCCTCAAATAGACAAAAATCACCCTGCATTAGTCTCCATGAATCAGCGTCGATGGCCTACACTAAGATCTGCACCAGTAATATGCAGAGGTGTAGTATGAGCACCAATTACAAAGAAACAGGTACCCAGTAGGCTCATAGGATGAATGAGCGCATATAAGATATAAAAGCAATAAAATAGCAGAAATAAAAAAAGTAGTCACAAAAGCAATGAATAAGTACAACGAAGCTAGCACGAAAAGAATACAAGAAAAAAACAACCATGCTCGGCTAGCTACTAGAAATATACATCACAGAACACATGTAAAGGAAAGAAGAATGCACCTGAGGTCCTTGCAATAACAACATATATAAAGAGAGAGTTATAGGAAAATAGGTGGTATATCGGTAACCTTAAGTAAAAAGGGAGGGAAGGAAAGCAAGTAAATGAACTCATGCTTGAAACACAATTCTAACAAATAAATCATGCCAATAATACACTCTCAAGTAGGGATATTCAGCCAATAATCCAAGTATAACCTTTAAGTGAACCACAAGTATATACAACACAACTCCCAATTATGAAACATCAAATGAGGACCCAAATATAACAATAATTAGAACCAGAAATGCGACAGGATAATAATAAGTCTACCTACAGTCCCAATACCCCAGAGTAACACATACAAGTGAAGACAAATCCTCCGACATCCTATACGACTAGAGCATACACTCATAAAATAGCAAACAAGGGTAGAATCTCACGCAAATAAATGATATAATGCAATAGTGAAAACCAAGTAGAAGAGTAACTGTGTATGTACCTCCTCCGGTGCCTATGAGCCCAGCAGGTAGGATCCATGGAAGGACATGACCCGTATACCTCAACTACACTATATACCCTCCTCTAGCACACTCAGCACATATCCCCTGGTCTATATCGACAAGGTCCATGGAGGTCCTCGAGCACATACTAAATCTCAGAATCTCAATATAATACTTCAGAGTGTATCCGGATCCAAACCAGTAACCCAAGTCTCAAAATGCATGCTTAGAGACTATCTATGACTAAATCAGTGTATCAAGTCTCAAAAACCCCAACAAGGGTGCCTGGATATAACCGGGTCTAAAACAATGGTAAAAAAAGTCTGACGCTCGGCTCGACCGAGTGTCTTATCATTTCAAACCAATCGTAAAACATGTCTAGCACTCTGGCTCTGCCGAGTCTAGTAATAGTATGAAAACCAGTGATAAAATAATACTTTTAACTCTTTTACCCCAAGAAGATCCACGAAAATCAATTCCAAACCTTTTATAACATTTTTTATCGAAAATGGGCCCTCGGGGTTATGCAAGGTTTAGAAAACTATTTATAGTAGGCCTGAAGCCAAAATTATAGTAAAACATGTAGAAAACCTCTTTATATGCTTGATAATTGCATGCCCAATCAGAAACAGTAGCCCAATGGCTCACAATCTACTTATTGGCCCTGCACATGCTCCCATCGCTCTACATCAAATATAATCAGCTCTGTAATAACAATAATGATGTTCGAGACTCGTAGACATTCCAAAATAACTCACCATCTATGGTCTAGAGTCAAATACAATGACACATAGGACCACGAGGGTGATACTGCCAACTACAATGAATACTATAACCATTTGAGCAAAAATAAGATGTATATGAAGGAACGGACATGGTCTGGGGTACCAAGCTAATAAACCTATCCCAAGGATGCTAATTAGCTCTGTTATAGCCTATATATGAAAAGTCTATAAGAGTTAGACCGTAACCTACCTGTCATCTGACGACAAGCTGCTAGAACAACGATGTCCAAGCCCAAATTTCTTTCAGAATATTCGAATAGCAATCAAACTATCATAAACATAATCTACGCGTTAAAATGAAGCTAAGTATACCCATATTGCTAAAAGTATAGTCGGGTCAATATTCGGGTCACAAGCGAGCTGTTGGGGCCTATAACTCGAAATCAAAAATGGAAAGACACGCAATGATCACAACAGTCCCATGATTGCATGCTAAAAAATTGAGAAGATTTAGCTAAGAATAAGGGCTACAAAATAGCCAGCAACAAAGGAGAACTAAAGATGGAATTTAGAGAATAAAATAGGAAATTAAAGAAAGAATTCACTTACCCTAATGAGATGAAGAAAGCCTACGAGGTGAATTTTCTGAACCCACGAGTATGATCGCTTAAATCGAGTAACTACGACCAAGAAATTTTCCCCAAGCTTAAGAAGGTCATCAATGGAGTTTTGCTTATGGGGAAGAATCAATTTGGGGGAATAAGAAACTTACCAAGATGAAGATAAAAGCAATATAATCCACCAATTAAAGAATCCCCGAGCCAAGAATTCATTGGGAGCTAAATTTAGGACAGAGAAAAGTCTTAAAGTTGAGAGAACCAAATGAAAATGGCTGAAATTTCATGAAGGGGGAATTTTATAAGGCTGGCAGAAGGCTAGTTCCATCGGCGCTGGAGGGGCACGATTGCACTAAAGGGAAGGCAGTCGCCAAAGCGCCATCTGTGTTAGTAGGGAGACATCGCGTAGAAGGGATGCCAGGCGCGATCGCGCAGCATGGGCGCCATCGGCGCTAGCAGGCGAGCGGATGCTTGGGTGCTATCGTACTGTCTGGGCCTGAATGTGCTAATTGTCGGGTGGCATGCTAGCGCAATCTCATTGCCTGGGCACCATTGTGCTGAAGGACACCAGTTGCAGAAAACCATCTAAGCTAAAAACCTCAACGGGGCATTCTCAGCACAATCAGAACCCGATCCTCACAAACTAAAAATGCTATTAGAGTGGAAATGACATTGTGGACTCAACAAAATTGACAATGCATTCATACAAGTTTGTTTCGGAGGAATTTTGACCCAAGTTAACACTAAATAAAACCAATCAAACACCCAAGATGAGCCTGGCTCATCTGCGACCTGAACCAACCACCTATTTAACCTAAACTCAACATTTTGGAGATGATGGAATCGTCGAATTTTGAATCTGATGCTCCGATCATCGAATGTTGACCACAGCCAGATTTCCAACTCCAACTGGCCTAAAAATAGAAAAGCAACACAAAACCACCCCGAAATTTCTCAGGCCATAACAAAAGGTCCTTCTAAACCAAACTTCACGTTCCAGAGCTAACAAAACTGCCAAAATTTGATTCTAAGCACGTTTGGTAAGAATGTTGACTAAAGTAAATAATTTCCTAAGTTAAAGCTCTAAAACAAGAAAACAACCATAAAGACCAAATGAACGGCCAGGGCATCGAACCACCAGTCCCAGCAAGTCATAAATGACTTGGGGCCTCTACAGGTAACCTCTAACAGTACGAAGAAAGAGTGCACGCAGGAATAACTTGAAGGGTCATTACACAGTAGTAAAGTATTACAAATCCATTTTAGAAATTTGAAATGTGTAGTAAGGGTGAAAACCTTTCTCAAATTTGAAGACAAACCCACATTACTTCCTTAGAAACCCCATTATGTGCCAAGTCCATGAAGGCAAAATGAATAAATGCAATGCAGAAACTAAGTAAATATAGGAATTTACACCAAAGATAGGGTAAGGACGCCCTCCAAACAAGGTAAGCAATATCGGTAAATAAGGAAAGAATAACAGAACTAATATACAAAAATAAACCAAAGCACGTACTCTACCTCTAAAACCATCTTAAAATATTCTAGGGATCCTAGGCTAGCCATAACAAAGCTACGAGCTCCTAAACTAAGCATAAGCATGATGGACCTATTCTATGGTCTTGAAAATGACCAGTTATGCAGTAAATGGGATTTAAGCCTAATTCTAACCTAAAACCTACCCTAACGTTGAAGTAACTTATAAAATATAAAAGCTAACTTATCTAGGTCTAAAACAAGGAAACTGTAACCTACCTCGGGGATGAACTACAAACACGAATTATCAATCATGTGCCTTCTGCTTTCGAATAGCCTCAGAATGCTTTCATGCTATCATAAACATAATCTACATGTCAAGTCATGAAAAATGACACCCATACAGCTATACAAAATTTTGGATCAAACATTGGGTCACAAATTGACCCTTGGGGCCTGCGTAATGAAATAGAAATTAAAATTCACAATTATATTTGAAGCAGGTTTCTAAACCCATGCCCAAAGTTTGAAAGAAAACGGGACTCATTTTGGGGCCCAAAATAGCCCCAAAAGTCGTCTTGATCATGGAAATGGAATACGAAATTATTAAACAAAAGATAGATGTGAATAAATTGCAGAAAAAGAGCAGGTGAATACGATAAACTTACTGGATTAATTAGAGATGATTACAAGCTCTAACCCAGCTCTTGAAGCTCAACTCTAATGGAGATTCTCAGATTTTTGGTGAGGAAAAAAAATTTAGAACAATATATAGGTGCCAGGCATTGGCCTTCGCGAACACGTGCAAGACACTGCATATCTGAGCCTGTTGAGGCGCCCTGGACCCTGCGTACACAAAGAATAGAGGGAGGCGGGGATAAGCACCCCTTCATTGCACATGATAGGGCCACCACGTAGGAGATCCCATATAGGTAGACAACCCCTCACATACGCAATGGGTTGAGTTCTGTTGTACCAGATGCAGCAAAAGCAGCAACATGTAACAACTCAAAATGCCTAGGATAGACCCTAAGGATTCATCTAGGGTCCCGCGTATGTAAATGAACTATGCTACCCTACCAAAAAAGATATTCTACACTCAACAAAATCTACAAAATTCACAATGGAGATTGTTTCGTTGAAAAGTGAGTGACACGCCTAAAAATCAACCTTTAACCAAAATTACCCTGATAGCCCAAAATAAGTCTGAAAGCTTTGAGACCCAAACCAAAGGTCCTACTAGCCCAAAGTCTACATTCCAAGGCTAAAAGTGCTGACAAAGTTTTCATTAGAGGTTGTCTTCTCTGAATGTTGACCAATGTCAACTCTTCTAGCTATAAGAGTTTCAAAATAGGGAAATAGGCTTAAAACACAAATGAACTACCCACAAACTGAATAGCCAGTCCCAGCAAGTCATAAATAACCTATAGCCACTGTGAGAAAGCTCAAAACACAGAAAAAGAATGATAATAGAGAAATATTCTAGAGGGTCATTACAATATCCACTACTAAAAGAAATTTCATCCTTGAAAGTTAATGAAAGAAAGGTACCTAAAGGCTCAAAAGGGTAAGGATAATGGGTTCGCATGTCGGTCTCGATCTCCCACGTAGCCTCCTCAATAGGACGATGCCGCCACTGAACCTTAACTTATAGAATATCCTTGGACCTCAACTTCTTAACCTACCTATCCAAGATCGCAACCAGCTCTTCCTTAAAAGCTAGATATCTATCCAACTAAACTGAATCCCACTGAATCATTTGTGACTCATCTGACACATACCACCGCAGCATAAAAAAATGGAAAATGGGGTGAACAGCTGAAAGAGAAGGAGGCATGGACAACTCATATGCTACCTCCCCAATATGATGAAGGATCTCAAATGGCCCAATAAACTAGGACTAAGCTTACCCTTTCTCCTAAACCACATCACACCTTTTATGTGTGACACCCAAAGGAACACACGGTCATCAACCATAAACTCTAAGTCTCAAACCTTTCGATCAGCAAAACTCATCTACCTACCCTTTTTTGGGTAGAACAAAGTCTTTCTTGAATGACCCAAACTCCATCCATAAAATCACAAAGCAAATTTGTACCCCACGATTTAACCATGAAGGCATCAAATCAACCCACCAGAGATCTACACCATTAACCATACAAAGCCTCGAACAGAGCCATCTAGATACTGGAATAATAGTTATTATTATACGAGAACTCCCAAAACACGAAGTAAACTGCGTACCACAATTGGATATGATAGAAATAATTACCCTATGCAAATGGACAACCTCATAAATGTAGATCTGAGACAACGTGTCTGAACTGTAGGGAGTCTGAATCGGTAAAAAATTGAGCAGACTTTATTTCTTTTCTTTTTTTTGTGTCAAACTGGTTTGGTGTTTCCCTATGATAGATTGAGAGGTGACTTTCTTTAGGGAAAATGCCAAGTTTTAGTTTAAATTTAAGTCCATGTTTTGCATGTATCAAAATGGGCCCACCAAAAAAATTTATTGGCAAGAGGTTTTTAAAAATTATAGGAAAGAGGGAAAATGATTTTGAGGAAAGAATTCTCTTGTCATGACTTGTACACTCCTTGTTTGACTTGATCGATTCACAAATAAGTGTGTAAAGAACTCAAAATAGCTTGTAAACAGTCATTTATCCCAATTGATTTTGAGACTCATTGTGAAAATTCTTGTGTTGTGATTCCTTGTGTGGTAAGGCTATACGTAACTCTTATGTGCATGTGTTATCTAGAACTTGTACTGAATGTGATTCAAGGTGAAATCTTAGATGTCATCGAGCTCGGAAAATGATCTTAGGCCCTTTTTGAATAGACACTTCACCCAAATTAACTTCCCTTTACATTGATCCCAGTGAACCCCTTTGAACATGTTACTTTTATTTGGCACCTTACACCTTGACCCTTTTTGGAACCTTAATTCTTGCATGCATCCTCCCTAATGGCTCTAAAGTGAAACGTAGGCTAAAAGACTAAGTTTGGAGGGGGGAATTGAAATGATAACATTTGAAAATGTGAGCGGTGTTTGAATGATCACAAGGAGCATTAGGAAGCCTTAGTCACTTAAGCCATATGCAATACCTACCTTAATCCTAGCCAACATTGTAACCCATAAGTCCTTAGTGATTTTGAGCTCGGTAACTCTACATTAATGGCAAATCACATAAAGGTAAAGCCTATGATTCAATGCGTGTGCACTCGAATTTCTTTGAGAGAGTGAGATTCTTTCAGTTCTTTTATAATCTCTTTGTCTCGTGAAATGCATGATTTGTGAGTGGGATTCTCTCTTGTAGTGAGTGGCATTGCACACTTGAAAGGAGTGATGAAGTCTCTATTCCGATTGAGAGGAATGAATAAGACAATTTGTGTGGCGAATCTTGAGGAAAACCTTGAGGGTCCATGCCAATGACTTGAAAAGCTTGAAAATCTTGTTTTGAGTGAAAAATTCCCTTGATTTGAATGAGAAATGATATTCTTTTAACAAAGATTTTGAAATGAACAATTGTCTTGAGAATGTGGTGGTCCAAATTGAGATGAGCATTGTAGTTGAGTCTCTTTGTTTTTTATTTTCCTTAGTTTTTAGAGTTAGAGTAATCATGTATCCCATGTGTTTTAGAGCATAATTCATTCCTTACCTTGTGAGTATCTTGCTTGAGGACAAGCAATAGTTCAAGTTTGGGGGTTTGATTACCAACTTATTGAGCCTTTATTCATGAATTATTGTCATGTTTTGGTAAGATTTAGAGGTATTTATTGCCTTTATTGATGCAATTGCAGGTACTCTTGGTCAAAAGTAGAAAACAAGGAATTGGACCCAAAAGATCTCAAAAAGAGTTGAAGTGTGAAGGTGATCAAGAGAGAAGAAGAATCTGCCGAGAAGTGCGGCCTCCGTGCAATGCGCACAATGACTGGTGCAGACCACACCTCCCTTTGCATGACACCTGACAACTGCTGAAGTTACTGGTTGGCTGGAGTGAAGCCGTGCGATGTGCACAACATATGGTGCGACTGCACGTCATATCGCACCACGCCTGAGGGGCAAATTTGTCAACTTTCAAGTGACATTTTGGGAAACTTCTAAAACCCTTTTTGGGGTGTCTACCTAATTTTTTTAGGACACAATATTGAATAGTTTTCCATAGAAAGGTTCCCAAGAAATATAGAGAGCGACTTGTATTCTCTTCATCTTCCACCTTGAGAATCCACCATTTTTGTACCAAATTGAGCTTGGATTTTGAATATTGGCTTAACTATGAGTGGAAATTTGAATTACCCACTTGATATAATCTCTTATTTCCTTCGTATGAGTGGCTAATTTCCTTGTCTATGGGTATGTGTATGATGGGTATTTGAATTTGGGTATGATTATTGCTTTATTATGTTTATAATTGCTAAATTGATATGGGTCTATTGAATTCTCTATGTTTTAACTATAAAATTGATGGTTGCATGAAATATAGATTGACTACAGCTCATGTATTGGCCTTACCAGAGGGGAAAAAAGGGTATGCTATTTATTGTGATGCTTCAGATGTTGGCCTAGGATGCGTCTTGATGCAACATGGGAAGGTTATAGCATATGATTCTTGACAATTGAAAAAGCATGAACAGAACTACCACACACATGATTTAGAGCTTGCAACAGTTGTGTTCGCACTTAATATTTGGCACCACTATTTGTATGGGGAACATATTGACATATTTACAGACAATAAGAGTCTCCAATATCTCTTCAAGCAAAAGGAGTTGAATTTGAGGCAAAGAAGGTGGCTAGAGTTGCTGAAGACTACGATATCAATATTCTCTACCATCCCAATAAAGCTAACATTATAGCGGATGCTCTCAGTCAGGTGTCTATGGGTAGTCTAGCTCATTTTCCACCTGCTCAAAATGAAGTAGCATGAGATGTTCATAGCTTAGCTAGTCTAGGAGTTTGATTTTTAGATTCTGAAGATGGAGGTGTGGTTGTGCAGAACACTTTAGTGTCATTAGTGAAAGAAACACAATATGATGATCCCTAATTGCTCCAGTAAAGAGAAGGGATTCAACAACATAAAATTTCATAATTTGAGATGGCAGGGGATGGTACCTTAAGTTACCAAGGAAGATTGTGTGCTCTTAATGTTAATGGTCTAAGATAGCAGATAATGGCTGAAGCAAATAATTCCATCTATTCCATTCATCCAGGCTCTACAAAGATGTACCATGACCTTAAAGAGGTCTATTGGTGGAACGACATGAAATGGGATATAGTGGAGTTTGTAGCACAGTGCTCCAACTGTCAGCAAGTGAAATCAGAACATCAAAGGCCCGGTGGCCTAGATCAGACTATGAGCATTCCAGTGTGGAAATGGGAGGCCATTAACATGGATTTTGTTACAGGTTTGCCTTCCTCATTTCATAAGCATGACTTGATTTTGGTGATCATTGATCGATTAACAAAATTAGTCCACTTCACAAAATAAGCCCACTTCTTACCAGTTAAGTCTACCAGTACCACAGAAGATTATGCCAAGCTATATATAAGAGAGATTATTCACTTGCATGGATTTCCAATGTCAATCATTTCAGATAGGGGTGCCCAGTTCACCTCACATTTTTGGCGGTCATTCCAAAAAAGTTTGGGCACATATGTGAATCTTAGAACCGCATTCCATCCATAGATGGATGGCCAAGTCACGTGCACTATTCAAACATTCGAAGATATGTTAAGAGAACACGTTCAGGACTTTAAAGGCAATTGGGATAATAATTTGACCTTGATAGAATTTGCCTATAATAATAGCTATCAATCCAGTATTGGCATGGCCCCATTTGAAGCTCTTTATGAGAGACGATGTAGATCACCTATTGGTTGGCTTGATGTAGGTGAGACTCAAATATTTAGAACAGATGTTGTACATCAAGTAGTTGAAAAGGTAAAGCTAATACAGGAGCAACTGAACACCTCTCAATCCCGACAAAAATATTATACAAATGTGCAATACAGAGATTTAGAGTTCCCAGTTGATGACTGGGTATTCTTGAAGGTATCGCCTATGAAGGGGGTTATGCAATTTTGCAAGAAAGGTAAGGTGAGCGCTAGATATATTGGTCCTTATAGAATCCTAAAGAGAGTTGGACAGGTAGCCTATGATGTTGATTTACCTCCTGAGTTAGCAGTAGTGCATCCAGTCTTTCACATGTCTATGTTACGTAAATGCTTAGCAGATCCTTCTCAAGTTATCCCTTTAGAGGGTATAGAACTCTCATAAGATTTATCAAATGAAGAAGTGCCGGTGGCTATACTAGATAGATAAATCAGAATATTAAGAACAAAAGAAATAGCTTCAGTCAAAGTTCTATGGAAAAGTCAAAATGTAGAAGAAGCCACGTGGGAAGCAGAGGCCAACATGAGGGGAAATATCCTCACCTATTCAAGGAACAACCAGAAGGTTCTTAAAGCCATTAATCCTTTCATTCGAGTATCAATTTTAGTCATACTTGTTAATACTACTTTATTGATATGCTATATGTTCAGGTACTTGATGCGTGCCTATGATTCAAGAGTTATATATGTTCCTCAGAGTTGAGATGTAAAGTCAAGGGAGTATGAGGTATGATATATCAACTACTATAGCTTTCATTTTTTTAAGGCCAAGTGGAGCCTCATTGATACCTATTGAATATTATTCTCTTGTTGTGATGCTCTGTGAAGGGTATAGTATGTGCTTTGGTTAGCTGACAGGTTTTGGATAGTCCAGTTTACAAGGGAAACTCTGGTTATTCTTTTTTTGAAAAGGTAGAGTTAGAATAATTTTGAGTCGTATCCTTCTGTCATGCCCCTAGATAGGAGGGGCAGACATCAAAGAGTTATACGAGCACCTGCTGGACATATATACTAAACTCGTGCTAAAGTTGTAAATTGATAAGAAAAAACATGAACATCAACATGTGTTTACAATTATTGAAACATAGATAACTGAAGGGCCCACTGGACTAGCTGGACAAATGAAACAAAACTATGTCTAAGAAGCCTCTAAAGAGTATACAACTGAAAATCTGATAACTAGTTGAGACAGGGCCCTAACATACCCACTATATGATATGTATATGAATCAAAAACACATGACCTAGGCATATGATAGCTCTAGAGAGAGGTGGAGTTTACCATTGATTAACTGGGAGGCACTAGTCTACTGTGGATATCTACTAGCCTGAGTACCTGAGCCTGCATTCATAAAAGTGTAGCGCCCAAAAATAAAGGGATGTTATTACATATAAAACATGTACTAGTATGTAAAGTAGACTGAAGAACAAGTAGACATGTAAGAGTGCTCACTGAATTGAATATCAAAAATAGGAAAATCAGAGCATCCACATACAGGGAATGTAATTTGAAACTGAAATTGATACTATGACCAATATCAGGGGTCCTTATATAACGTCCTATGCATTACTTATTTACATATATTTAAAATTCCTAGAATTTTTTTAGGTGACATCTTTACCCTTTTATATAGCTTATCTATTCTTTATGTAATACTAACTATCAGGAAGTCACAAGATGGCCTACTGTCAGCGATCGATGATACGTGTTTGGTATTTATAGCCAACAATCACAACTATGTGTGAAATCTCATAGTCTGGATAACGTGGTCTGTCAAGGTACTCCCTCCAAGGCTCCTGTAAAGTCTGCCTATAGGCCTGTGTAGTCAGGGAAATTTACCACAAGAAGTTTCAGCTGACTCTGTCTGAATTTTGTGCACAAAATAGGGTTGCACGTAGTGGCCCTAAAGATACCCACCCCACGCTGCAGAGTAGGCTATAATCTCATTTTGCTTGTAAAGGCCCATAGTAAGCAACTTATGAATCATATAACTCATCATCTGAATACTGATTACTTTCTTTTAGCTGAAGAATCATATATCTATGTGATCTATATACTCAGGGCTATTTTGTGGCCAATTACTTCCTCTAAGTCTCGTGACATATATGCTCGTTAACTTCTAGGAGTTTCAACTAAAGACATGCACAGTCGTGTGAAACATATGACTTATTTGACTAAAAATAAGTACTATAACTCTATAGGTTTAGAACTCCACATGAGAGAGACCTATAATAGTAATAAGCTTTTCTTTCAAGTAGCATATAATCTATGACGACCTTTATAGGAGGACCATGTGACTCTAGGTCGTGCCTTGATGGTGAAAGAGGTTTTAGCTTTACATACCTTACTTTGAGACTATCTCTCCCTTATGTCGTGTTGTTAGTTCCCTTCAAACACTCCTTATCTATGACATAATAACATATGCAATAGTATAAGTGACTAAACAATAAATATGGCTAGGTTAAAAAGATGATAATAGCTTACTAGCAACAAGCGTAGCAAATAAGATAAATAAATGGTGTATCACCACACCTCTCTCTTTTCCCCTTATGAACTGAACTATGACCACATATGAAGTCAATATTAATCCCTCCATCCTTTCCTTACAATATACAACGCATTCCATATCTCAAATAAGGTCATAAACTTCACCCCTTGGCTTCCAAACAACGTCTCGGGAATTCTCTATCTAGTGGCGTTTAAATGCCCCTTTAAGCTCATAGGTTAAGTTGAGAGAGAATTATAACATTTTACAGAGTGAAAGGAATCCTAATAACATATAAAAAACATGCTCAATCCATTTAGGCATTTTATCAAAGACTTGACACGCGACAAGCTTACAAGAGCCATGAAAATTGTGTTTGCTATACCTAGCGTCCCTCCTTATCACAGCAAGCTTGCTGCATCAATACACAATAATACACACCTCATTTATTAAATAATACAACCACTACAGATCTCTACATACTCCCTGCTCACCAATTAAATCAACTACAATGGGCAAAACATGGACTCACGGCTTCCTATCCCCGTCCCGTGAGTCCTACCTGTAAACTATACTTAAAACAACTCTTAGAGTCATATTTATAGGGATATAAAGAAGCCATACCTCTATCAATGACAATACAATCCCTGCACCTTTTTTATCTTCAAGAACAACACCTTTTCCTTCAAGAAAATACTTGACTAAGTATGTTTCCGTGACCTATGGTAAAAAATACACTTGATTCTTGAAGAAATTCACTTACCTTAGGCTAGGGAGAGATTGAGATGAAGAAGAACTGAAAAAAACCAGTAGGAATCAGGTCATTTATGTTATGATAGTTATGGAAAACGAAATCCAAAAGTTTCAATATAAAAACACAACTTTTGGCCGACTTGCCCAAGGCTGCCACATGTCCTGCAGTGATTGTGCAGTACGCGTGTCTGTAGTAAAATACACATAACTTTTTACTCCAAACTTGTATGGAAGATAGGTTTATTGTGTTGGAAACTAGACTCAAATGCATTTAATGTGGTGCTTTATAGAACCTCTAAATCCTTTTATATTGAGAGATATACTCATTATAAGTTAGACCTTATACGAGATTGATTAAAATAGTATACCGTAGTGAACCCTTCAACTTGAAATTATATTTCAAGTCTCCTTTTGGTCTCTAACCTTGGTATAGCACTTCAAATGGCTTAATATAAGTGTCCCTTTGTATAATTATTCACTTACAACCTTATCCTCTTGGTTCATAATGATTTCTTCACGTTTACGAGTTGCACATGTATCTTAAGTTTGGGGCATTACATTGCAAACATTGGTTGATTCTACTTGATTGTGTCCTTGCTTGAAAGACAAGTTCATGATTTCGATGAGAATTATATAGTGGGAACTTTTGATTTCCATCTAGATTGAGGCTAGAAATATCTCAATCACCGAAAAACACCCATTTAAGAGTCTAAGCTAGAAATAGTATGACTTCCCCAAGCTTGAATTTGTTAGTTTGAGGTGAACCCATGGTTCTTGAATAAAGACCATTGGATTAATGTTTGAAAGATCGAAATATGGACATTTATGACTAATACTACCCATATCGTTTGTTAAGAATTTGAATAATTGAGCAAGTACCCCAGCCCATGTTTGAATCCCATCTGAAACATACCCCTAGTCGTCCTCTCATTTGATTACAAATCCCTTGTTTACTTTAATTTCTTGTTCAAATTGTGATTTCATTAAATTCTCAATTCCTTACCCCCCCTAATTTTTATTTCTAGTTATTTGAATAATTACTCTCTTATTGATTGATATACAATAGTTTCTTAGCGACTTATCATAACCATTCTCTGTGGGATCGAGTCCGACACCCATCATGAATATAAATTTTGTTTTGCTATGATGATCGTTATTGTCTCCTATTAGAGAGTGGTTTTTAGCGTTATCATTCTCAACAAGTGTGGTGAGTTAGGGCACTTTGTTAGAGATTGTCCTAGAGTCAGACATGGCAGTCAGTTGGGCTAGCAAGTTCAGGCCCTAGGGCTTTAGTTCCATTGACCAGAGGCAGTGCGCAGGGTAGTATGGGTGGTCTCCAGGGTACTAGATATAGTCCTCAGGCTGGTGGATCACGTGGTCATGGCGGTCAGAGCCACATGTATAATATCTAAGTTGTCTAGAGGTTGAGGCTTCAGATGCTGTAATCACAGGTATAATCTCTGTATGCCATTATTCAGCTTCTGCATTGTGTGATTTAGGGTCTATATTTTTGTTTAACTGCTTATTATGCTACTTTTCTAAAGTCTACTTCTGAGTTATTGCTTGTTTCTTTGCATGTAGATATCCCAGTAGGAGATTTCTTGGTTGTGGATCACGTTTATCGGGCTTGTATGGTGACTATTTTGGGGTATGACACATGGGTAGACCTGGTTATGATAGATATGGTTGATTTTGATGTGATTTTAGGCATGGATTAGTTGTTTCCCTATCACGCAGTCTTGGATTACTTTGCCAAGACTATCACTCTTTGAATGCCTAATATCGCTCCTATTGTATGGAAGTATATCAATAGACATATGCCGAGGGGAGTTATTTCTTTCCTGAGTGCCCAACGATTGATTGGGATAGGTTTCTTAGCCTATTTAGCTTAAGTCTATGATACTAGTGCCACCACACCTTCACTTGAGTCAGTTCCTGTGGTTTGTGAGTATTCAAATGTGTTTCCCTCTGATTTACTGAGTCTTCCTCCTAATCGTGATATTGACTTCGGTGTTGATGTTGATCTGGGAACTTAAACCATTTCTATTCCACCATATCAAATGGCACCAACCGAGTTGAGAAATCTTAAGGATCAGCTACAGAAGTTGAGTAGAGGGTTCATCAAGCTTAATGTATCTCCATGGGGTGTTGATGTTCTATTTTGTGAAAAAGACGGATGAGTATATGTGTATGTGTATCAACTATAGGCAATTGATTAAGGTGACCATTAAGAACATGTATCTAATATCGCATATTGATGATCTGTTTGACTAACTATAGGGTGAAGCATTGTTCTATAAGATTTATTTGATATTCATTTTCATCTGCTGAGGATTAGGGCTACAGACATCCCAAACACTGCATTTAGGACTCGATACAACCATTATGAGTTCCTAGTCATGTCTTTTGGGTTGACCAATTCCCCAACAACATTTATGGAGTTATTAAACTGTGTGTTCAGAGCCTACCTGGATTCCTTTGTCATTGTGTTTATTGATGACATTCTTGTGTATTTGAGGAGTAAAATGGAGCATGAGAAACATCTGAGAGTTGTACTTCACACCTTGCGAGACCATCAATTATATTTCAAATTCACTAAGTGTAAGTTCTGGCTTGAGCCTGTGGCATTCTTGGGGCACGTGGTGTCTAAGGATGAGATTATGGTAGATTCGGCAAAGATTGTGACAGTTTGTGATTGGGCTAGGCCTACTTCTCCTATCGAGGTTCATAGTTTCATCGGGTTGGAAGGTTACTACAGATGATTTATGGAGGGGTTTTCTTCTATAACAACTCCATTGACTAGACTGACTCAGAAAAATGTCCCTTTCTAGTTGTCTGATGAGTATGAGGTGATCTTTCTAAAGCTTAAGGCCTTATTGACTTCTGCTCTTATTCTTACTCTTTTGGTCAAGGGCCATGGGTTTATTGTGTATTGTGATGCTTCTGGGGTTAGTTTGGGTTGTGTGTTGATGTTGCAGGGTCGAATTATAGATTATACCTCTAGGCAGTCATGACTCATGACTTGGAGTTAGCGACAGTAGTCTTCGTATTGAAGATTTGGAGGCATTATCTATATTCTGTGAATTGTGAGATCTTCACTGAACATCGTAGTCTTGAATACATTTTCATCCTGAAGGACCTAAATTTGAGACAACGCAGATAGTTGGAGCTATTGGAGGACAATGATATATCAATTCTCTATCATCCGGGAAAGGAAAACATGGTGGCAGATGTGTTGGGCTGAAAGGCACTGAGTATGGGTAGCTTGGCATTCCTTGCAGCATATGAATGACCTTTAACTTTGGACATCCAGTCCTTAGCTAACAGGTTGGTTAGACTTGATATTTCTGAGTTGGGATATATTCTTGCTTGTGTTGAGGCTAGGTCTTCCTTCTTAGAGAAGATTTTGGCACAACAGTTTGATGATGCAAGGTTGAGGATCATTTGTGATAAGGTGTTGAGCAGCGAGGCTAGAAAGGCGACCTTATATTCGGAGGGTGTTCATAGGATTGAGGGACATATTTTTGTTCCTAGAGTTGGTGATCTGCTCATGTTGATCTTAGAAGAGGCTCATTATTCGAGGTACTCCATTAATCCTAGGGCAGCTAAGATATATCATGACTTGCGACAGAACTAATCGTGGTGTGGGATGAAAAGGGATATCTCAAATTTCGTGTTTGGGTGCTTAAACTGTAAGCAGGTGAAGTTTGAGCACCAGAGGCCAAGTGGTTTGACTCAAAGGCTGCCCATTCTGGAGTGGAAATGGGAGCGGATAGCTATAGACTTTGTAGTAGCCTTCCCACATACTTTGCAGAGGTTTGATTCTATATGGGTGATCGTGGATAGGTTGACAAAGTCTGCTCATATTATACCGGTTTAGACTTCCTACAGTTTGGAGAAGTTGGCTTAGATCTACATTTGTGAGGTTGTTCATTTGCATTGGGTGACCATTTCTATCATTTTCGATCATGGCACTCAGTTTACTTTGTGTTTTTGGGGGTCTATTCAGAGAGATTTGGGTACCCGAGCAAAGCTTAACACTACTTTTTACCCGCACACTAATGGTCAGTTGGAGCTTACTATCCAGGTTCTAGAGGATATGTTGCAGGCTTGTGTTATTGGTTTTATAGGTCAGTGGGACCAGTTCATAGCTTTGGAAGAGTTTGCATATAATAATAGCTACCATTCCAGTATCCAGATAGCTCCGTTTGAGGCTTTATATGGTAGGCGGTGTTGATCTCTGGTGGGGTGGTTTTATACCTTTGAGGCTAGACCATGGGGTACTGACTTGCTTCTTGATTCCATGGATAGAGTTTGGGTCATTCAGGGGAGACTTTGTACTGCCCAAAGTAGACATAAGAGTTATGCTGACTGGAGGATTCGAGAGCTAGAATTCATGGTTAGTGATCGAGTGTTTTTGCGGTATTGACCATGAAGGGTGTGATGAGGTTCGGGAGGAAGGGTAATCTCAGTCCCTGATTCATTTGGCTGTTTGAGATCCTTCATCATATTAGGGAGGTAGTATATGAGTTAGCCTTGCCTCCTGCTCTTTCTGTTGTTCACCCAATTTTCCATGTTACTATGCTGAGGCGGTATGTACCAAATGAGTCACACGTACTTCAGTGGGATTTAGTCCAGTTGGATTAGTCTCTAGCCTTTGAGAAGGATCCACTTTCTATCTTGGATAGATAGGTTAGAAATTTGAGGTCCAAGGAGATTCCATCAGTTAAGGTTCAGTGGAAGCATTGTTCATTTGAGAAGGTAACCATAATAGCCCAATTGGCTTCATATTAGCCCCAAAGGCAACTCTTTGGCATGTAAGCCTCAATATAGCCTCTTTAGGCATACATAATAGACCGTGAGTGAACATGATTCATTATAGCCCTGTAGGAAACTCTTTGACCCATAGGCCTCAATCTAGCCCCTTTAGGAAAACATTATTGCTTATAAGTGAAGAAGCTTAATAATAGCGTGAAGAAGCTTAATAATAGCCCCATAGGCAAACAAAATATCCCGTAGGCTTCAACTCATCTTAACAAGCCCCTTAGGCAACATACATATAGACCCTAAGGCACCAATAATATTTCTATAGCTAACTATAATATCCCCGAGGGCAACAACAAACAATCAAATGGCCTAAAGACAAGCAATATAGTTATAAGTGACCTATATGAATAATATCTAAGTTGTATCTAAGCTCGAGATTGCTATTAATAGAATATGAATCCCCACGAGGGATGAGTATATAAAGTCAAGTAGCCAACCAAGTCACATAAGGCTATGAGTAATTCGGCTACAACAACTAGCTTTATTATTCTTTAATCTTTTAAGAAAACTTGCAAACGGAGGGAGTAGTCTTAACACACTTTCCTTGTCGACTTCTAGTGGGATCACACCAATCCCAAAATTCCTATGAATAGCTTTACGATGACATGCTAGACTCGAAGTCTATAACAATTATGATCAATCACATTTCTTAAGTTTTGAGCCTCGTTTATGCCTCAAACATCATTCTCAACTAGACTTAAGAAACTATACTCTTAGAGCTTTAACTTACACGAGTCCATTCTCCCAAGGTTCATATGTACTAGACCTTACCTTTCATTTAAAGAGTATCCCTAAAGGCAACCACACGTAGCCCTGTAGGCAAATAGTAAATTCGTAAGATAAGCTGCAAGCGACTGTACAAGTAATCTAAGTTGTTTCTAGCATGAGGTCGCTATCTATAGAGTAAGAGTCCCAACAAGGAGTAAATTTATCTACTCTGGTAGCCAATACAATCAATCACTATGGCTATAAATGACTTGTCTATAATATACTAGCCATAGATCCTAAGATCACTAGTAGGCAATACTATTTCATAGGAGGTAAACCGACAAGTGACGTAGCCCAAAGAAACACAAGGGGGCATATACCATATGCGACCTGTAAGCAAAGTCCAAGACACATCTAGAGCTCGGTCTCTAATGAAGGAAGAGAGATATAACAAGGATGTAGTAATCTACTCAAATAACCAACATGGAGAACTACGACTATAACTCATTTATCGATAGTAAGCTAGCCTTATCACGCTATGGGCTACAAAGGAACATGCCAAGAAGAATGAGCCTTAAAAAAACTGTCAATTGAAGCCCCAAAGGTGTTGGTATAAAGCTCTACCAAGACAACAACTAATATCAACAAGACAAAGCTATCAATACCTTACAAGAGCGGTGAGCTTCCGAGATAATATAACAAGGTATACTTAATGCAATTTAATCGGACAACAATCGTAAGCGGCTCTAAAAGAAGCACACCAATCCACCAGTCCCGTCAACACCCTAACACCAATGATATACAACAATGATAACCCAACCTTCTGAGAAAAAGGGTGCCCAAAGCCACGGTATCCAAAACACCACTTCGTGGCTTGAAAATCTATAAAAACAATTCTAGGACGTGGAATTATGACGGAGGGTCGTGTAAGGGAGATAACCTCGAAAAATGCTTCAAAATCCCCAGCTAACCAAGTTTTTAGAAGGACCCAATACCATTACTACATCATAACTATATTAAAATGCAACTTTACAATAGTTTTGACTCAACCCATTTCTGCCCGAATAGGTTGCGGTAAAGCAGTCATAACTTTCTATTTTGGCGTTGTATGGACAAACAGTTTGTTGTTCTATAAACTAGACTCAAAGACCTTTAGTTTGATATGTAATAGGCCCTCTAACTCTTTATTGATTGGGAGATATGTTTGCCCCAAGTTAGCCTATCAACAAGATTACATATATAGTTATTATTTTCGATTTGACCCGAAACCAAAACTACCAAACACGAGTTCCCGCTGATGAATAACTCTTCAAGAGGTATACAACAAAATAACAAACCAAAAGCTTTACAAATAGATCCTTCAAAGCACGATAAATTTAAAACCTGTAAAATTAAGGAATCATGCCAAGAAAAGAAGGGAGAAGCCTTTACATACCTATCGCCCGCAACTCAAAGCTACCAATAGCTTCATCTACCCAATTTACTTTGTCA
Source organism: Jaltomata sinuosa (assembly GCA_003996215.1). Taxonomy (NCBI): domain Eukaryota; kingdom Viridiplantae; phylum Streptophyta; class Magnoliopsida; order Solanales; family Solanaceae; genus Jaltomata; species Jaltomata sinuosa. Next base: position 51,731 of record QJPP01005278.1, read on the forward strand.
AAACTTGTAATTTGAAATCCGCACAATACAAAGATCGACAAAATAAAAGAGAAATCACCGAATTTATCCCAAAGAGGTGACACTTGCGATATGCTCAAGATAAATATGTATATACAGAAAGAGCGCAAGAGAAAGAATCATATGTTGTAATATTTTACTTCAAGTCGCAGTAGTAAAATGAAACCAAGGAGTATGCTTCAATTCTCTTTATTTCACATGAAGATGATGTACGAGGTGATATATATATATATATATATATATATATATATATATATTTAAATATTGAAAGTAAGAGATAAGGTAGGCGGTGGAACAAATCACATGAACATGGTAAAAGGTTTTAACCTTGCTATTATTAAAATCATTTTCCAACGCATATTGTAATGCACACATCATGATAGATATATATACCCCTTTACTCTTATATTCTTACAATCATTTATATAAAAAGAGATGCTAGTTGTTGTAGATAAAAACAAATGGTGGAATCCATTTTGGATAAACATTACCTATGTAATAATAATTTTTAATATAACTAGATTTACTATCTCCGATAAAATATTAGTAAATTATAAAAAAAATTATAAAATAAATACATACACAAATATATCATAACTAAAGAATTTTTCACAAATGTTTAAGATATTTTAGGAAGGCAATAAAAATATATATTTTTCAAAGCTAATTTAAATCAAATCTTTTTGAACATGCACGGTGCCAATGAAAATCTCAAATTTAGGCACGTAAGTCTTTGATACGGTGCAAAGGGAAACGTTAAATACCCGGGGTGCTACATCCTTCCCCCTTAGGAACATTCATCCTCGAATGTGAAATAGAATGCACGAGTAGGGCTAGGAATTCTCGAATATTCGGTAGAACCTCTCCTACACACCGGATAATACCAAACCTGCAAGACAATCCAGAAAATAAACTACAAGCCTCACAAGGCCATTGCTATAAACAAAAACTCATTGGATCCCACACGACCATTGACGACATAGACATATAATATGAATTGGAATTTACCTCAATGCAAGCAACTCAATTCCTTGGAGATTCTATGATGCCCTGAATAAAAACCGACCTCACCACAAGGTATCTAGAGGTCTAACAATCTCTAATCTATATCGCATGATTTTGATAACTCAATTCTTAGGACTCATCTCTATAGCACGATCTGGAAGATGAAAAAAATGGTAACCATTCCTAAATGCCCTATAGCCTCCTGATTATAAGTGTGGTGCATAACACACTTATAATCAAGACTCTACTAGACACGGTTTCCAGAGTCCCTAGGATATGACATTGCTTTGATACCAAGTTTGCCACGCCCTAACCTTGGGAGGCGTAACTGGCACCTGATGCCAAATTTTAAGCCTGAGCCGACCCTGCTGAACCATTTGCCAATAGTGCATAGCAGCCATATGCAATCAAGAAAATAAACAGGTATATCTCAGCTAAAAAATAAGCCCTCGGCCGGCAAGGCCCCTGTCAACAACTCTAGAAAGAAAATGGATACTCCCAATAGTTAATGTAAAGCAATAACCTAATAGCATGCAAGTCTTTTTAGGGCCGTCGAGGCCACCATGATATCTATACAGAAACTGAAACTAGGTATACACAATATAAGTTGGGCCAACAGGCTGCTAAACTATCAATAAAAACAACAAGGCCCAACTGGCCAACAACGAAGCTATACAATCTCATTGACTAGTCTACAAGCCTCTATTAATAGAATAATTGGCAGGATAAGGCCCCGGCCTACCCAAAAGCTATAAATAGTAACGCAATCAAACCTCTGATACTCTTGCGACTCTTGGAAGAAAAGAAGTCGACCAATCCGTGAAGACTTAGTTGTGCTACACAGCAGGTCTGTTTGTTCGCTGCTCAGGACCTGCAGGCATGAATACAGTTCCCCCAAGCAATGAGGAGTCAGTACAAAATAATGTACTGAGTATGTAAGGCATTTGAAAGCTGAAACAAGAGCTAATGTCATAAACATTATAAGTAATCAGCAAAGAGAGTCAAAGATAATCTGAGTGTGCCTACCTGCTCCTAAATCTATAAATATTTGAGACTAATATCATAAGTACTGTAAATAATCTAATAGGGAGTTAGAGGTTAGTCAGAATGTACTTACATGTTCTTCACTTAGCCATACAAATAATAAAGAACTGAGCAGTTCACTTACCTTAATTGAGCTAAATAATATGATCAAATAACAAAGTACATAGGGAAGAAGGTCAACAATCGTCATAATATAGCCTAACTACTCCTGACTCAAATCATTCAGTAATAGTCAAACAACAACCTAACCGCCCCCCATAAGCACGAATGGTACAAAGAGAAAACAAGACCACCTACCTGGGCCTCTATAAGCCTAGATGGTGCCAATTCAGTCTATATACCCCTATAGGTAGTCCCCTAGCCCCGTAAGCAGTCATTATATTTGAATAGCCCCTCAGGCACTTTGCATTTCATAATAGCCCCTTTAGGCATTCTATATATAGCCTCGAAGGCAACCACTATCTTCTTATAGTCCCATAGGCTTCTTATAGCCCTCTTAGGCATTGATATAGACTCTTAGGCATCTCATATACCTCTTAGGCATAAATATAGCCTCGTAGGAACCAACATATAGCGTACTTAGGCAATCAAATAGCCCGTAAGTGAACATGCCTCAATATAACCTTGTATGTAACCATAATAGCCCAATTGGCTTCATATTAGCCCCAAAGGCAACTCTTTGGCACGTAAGCCTCAATATAGCCTCTTTAGGAAAACATAATAGCCCATGAGTGAACAGGCTTCATTATATCCCTCTAGGCAACTCTTTGACCCATAGGCCTCAATCTAGCCCCTTTAGGAAAACATTATTGCTTATAAGTGAAGAAGCTTAATAATAGCCCAGCAGGCAATCAAAATAGCCCATAGGCTTCAACTAATCTTAACAGCCCCTTAGGCAGCATACATAAAGCCCATAAGACACCAATAATATCTCTATTGCTAACTATAATAGCCCCGAGGGTAACAACAAACAATCAAATGGCCTAAAGACAAGCAATATATTTATAAGCGACCTATATGAATACTCTCTAAGTCGTATCCAAGTTCGAGGTCACTATTAATAGAATATAAATCCCCACGAGGGATGACTATATCACGTCAAGTAGCCAACCAAGTCACATAAGGCTACAAGTAATTCGTCTACAACAACTAGCTTTATTATTCTTTAATCTCTTAAGAAAACTTGTGAACGGAGAAAGTAGTCTTAACACACTTTCCCTGTCGACTTCTAGTGGGATGACACCAATCCCAGATTCCTATGAATAGATCTACGACAGTATGCTAGACTCGAAGTCTAAAACAATTATGATCAATCACATTTCTTAAGTTTTGAGACTCGTCTATGCCTCAAACATCCTTCTCAACTAGACTCAAGAAACTATACGCTTAGAGTTTTAACTTACACGAGTCCTTTCTCCCAAGGGTCACATGTACTAAACCTTACCTTTCATAAATAGAGTATCCCTAAAGGCAACCACATGTAGCCCCACAGGCAAATAGTAAAGCCGCAAGATAAGTTGCAAGCGACTGTACAAGTAATCTAAGTTTTGTCTAGAATGAGGTCGCTATCTATAGAGTAAGAGTCCCAACAAGGAGTAAATTTATCTACTATGGCTACCAATACAATCAACCACTACAGCTATAAATAGCTCATCTATAATATTCTAGCCATAGAGCCTATGATCTGTAGTAACCAATACTATTTCATAGGAGGCAAACCGACAAGTGACATAGCCCAAAGGAACACAAGTGGGCATATACCATAAGCGACCTGTAAGCAAAGTCCAAGACACATCTAGAGCTAGGTCTCTAATAAGAGAAAAGAGATCTAACAAGGATGTAGAAATCTACTCAAATAGCCAACATGGAGAACTACGGCTATAAGTCATTTATCGATAGTAAGATACCCTTACCACGCTATGGGCTATAAAGGAACATGCCAAGAATAATGATGGCCTTATCAAACCTTTCAATTGAAACCTCAAAGGTGTTGGTATAAAGCCCGACCAAGACAACAACTAATATCAACAAGACAAAGCTATCAATACCATACAAGAACTGCGAGCTCCTGAGATAATATAACAAGGTATACTTTACGCAATTTAATCCGACAACCATCGTATGCGGCTCTAAAAGCGGCGCACCAATCCACCAGTCCCTTCAACACCCTAAAACCAACAATATACAATAATGATAACCCAACTTACTGAGAAAAGGGGCTGCCCGGAGCCACGGTATCTAAAATACCACATCGTGGCTCAAAAATCTATAAAAACAATCCTAGGACTTGGAATTATGAAGGAGGGTCGTGGAAGGGAGATTACCTCAAAAAATACTTCAAAATCCCTAGATAACAAAGTTGTTAGAAGGACCTAATACTATTACTACATCATAACTATATTAAAGTGTGCACCTTTACAATAGTTTTGACTCAACCCGTTTCTGCCCAAATAGGTTGAGGTAAAGAAGCCATAACTTTCTATTATGATGTTGTATGGATGAACAGTTTGCTGTTCTGCAAACTAGACTCAAAAACCTTTAGTTTGATATATAATAGGCCCTCTAAATCTTTATTGATTGGGAGATATCCTTGGCCCAAGTTAGCCTATCAACAAGATTACATATATAGTTATTACTTCCGATTTTACCCGAAACCTAAACTACCAAACACGAGTTCTTACCAACGAATAAAACTTCAAGAGGTATACAATAAAATACCAAACCAAAAGCTTGATGAATAGCTCCATCAAAGTACGATAAATTTAAAACCTCTAAAATCAAGGAATCATGACAACAAAAGAAGGGAGGAGCCTTTACATACCTATCGCCCACAACTCAAAGCTACCAATAGCTTCGTCTACCCGATTTCCTTTGTCAAAACTTACAATTCAAAATCAACATTATACAAAGTTCAACAAAATGATAGAGAAATCACCAAATTTATCCCAAAAGGTGACATGTGATATGCTCACGATACATACGTATATACAGAAAGAGAGCAAGAGAAAGAATCATATATTGTATTCTTTTACTTCAAGTAGCAGTAGTAAAATAAAACCAAGAAGTATGCTACAATTCTCTTTATTTCACATGAAGATGATGTACAAAGTGATATATATATATATATATATATATATATATATATATATTGAAAGTAAGAGATAAGGTAGGTGGTGGAACAAATCACGTGAACATGGTAAAAGGTTTTAACCTTGCTATTATTAAAATCATTTTCCAACACATATTTTAATGCACACATGATGATATAAATATATACCCCTTTACTCTTATATTCTTACAATCACTTATATAAAAAGAGATGCTAGTTGTTGTAGATAAAAACAAATGGTGGAATCCATTTTGGATAAACATTACCTATGTAATAATAATTTTTAACATAACTAGATTTACTATCTCTGATAAAATATTAGTAAATTATAAAACTTTTATAAAATAAATACATACACAAATATATTATAACTAAAGATTTTTTCACAAATATTTAAGATATTTTAGGAAGGCATTAAAAATATATATTTTTCAAAGCCAATTTAAATCAAATCTTTTGGAACACGCACGGTGCCAATAAAAATATCAAATTTAGGCACATAATCCTTCGATACGGGGCAAAGGGCAATGTTTAACCACTGGGGTGTTACAGTTTTATCCTTGATGGTTTCATTAAATCTCACTTATTCGAGTTAATTCTCTTGTAGATGGTTCGTACAATAGCGTCGACATCAGGCAAGGATGAGCCTTTGACTTTAGCAGCCCTTTCTTTAGCTAGGGGCCGAGAACGTGCCTGAGCAGCGACACTAGTTAGAGCTTCGAGGGTCGAGGTCGAGCCCTAGTTTGTTCTAATCAGCATTTGGACCAGGGGATAGCCTAGGTGCCACAAGATCTAGTGTCATCTCCAGTATCAGCTTCAGTGCCAGCATCAGGCCCAGCTCAGTCTTCAGGTATTCGGGGTTTACTTCTACAGTTATTGGGTATGATTAGGGATCATCCTGCTGAGGCAGCACAGATATCCGCTCAGGGGGCATCCCTGGGTGCACAGATTTCAGGAGTGCATCCTACTACTATGGCTCCCCCGGCTGAGGTTATTCCAATTCCATCTGTTGCACAGCCTCTTGCTCCTCACCTTGCTATGAAAGAGGCAGAGCAGAAGGCGTTGGGTAGATTTTTAAGATTGGTACCTCCGAGGTTTGCTGGTACTTCTGGTCAGGATCCACATGACTTCATTACTACTTGTGAGGAAATGCTACACCATTTGAGCTTATTGGAGACTCACGGAGCTGAATACACTACTTATCAGCTGGAGGGCCCAACTAAGTTATGATGGAGGGACCAGGTTGCTTACAAACCATCTTTTTCACCTTTGTTGCCTTGGTCTGAGTTTTATGAGGCCTTCATGGCCAAGTTCTTTCCGCAGAGCAACAAGAAGTGTCGTAGGGAGCAGTTCACTAGACTTACATATGACCGTTTAAGAGTATGAGACTCGCTTCTATCAACTTGCTCCATTAGGGGCCATGATTATGCCTACTGAGCCTGACAAAGTCCGTGGGTTTATTTGGAGGTTGCATACAGAGTTTAGAGAGCTAACTGAGATATTGATTGCTAGTGGTCGATCATTCAAGGCTATTACAGACTATGCTCGTAATGTAAAGGATTTGCATCATCATGATTCTGGGGCCACTGATAAGAGGCCTTTACATAAGGGTAGCTATATTGATTCTCTTCGTAGTAGTAGAGGTTCAGGCTAGTGGTTATCAGCCATAGCAGCACCAAGGTCAGCCTAGTCGACCGGTTTAGGCTTCACTTGAGTCTTCTGGTAAGTTTAAGTTTGAGCAAGGTCAGAGTAGCTAGCAGGGCTATAATGGTCAATCTTTGAGGGGTGCAGCTTTTGGGGCATCAGGCCATGGTGGCCACGTGGGTTCAGTATGTTTATCTCGATAGTATAGGCTATTAAGGGCTTGCTATGAGTATAGAGTTATTAGGCACTTTGCTAGAGATTGTCCCCAGCGGGGTACAGTTTTGCCAAATTCTCAGTCGGCTTAGCCTATCAGCACAGTTCAGCCACTGGCTCGAGGAGGTGGTGGTCAGGGTAAAGGTGGTGTCCTATAGGGCAAGATAGGTGGTAGGGATGGTGGTCGGTCAAGTGGTGGTCATCGTCAGTTTTTTGTGGTCATTGGGAGGCCAAAGGCAGAGGCCTTAGATGCCGTGATCATACACATGATTTCTATATGTCGTCAGTCAGCATTGGCTTTATTTGATCCTGTATTTACTTGCTCATGTGTCTCTGCCTACTATTTTCCTTATTTAGAGTTGGCTAGTAAGTCGTTATCTGTACTTTTATCTGTTTTGAACCCAATAGGAGATTCTTTAGTAGTGGATTGGATTGTGAGATCCTGTATGATTTTTGTTTGAGATATTGAGACTTGGGATGATTTGATGATTCTTGATATGTTAGACTTTGATGTCATTCTAGACATGGACTGGTTATCCCCTCATCGTGCAGTTTTGGATTGTTATGACAAGAACATTACCATAGTCATGCCCAACGTATCCCCAGTTGTGTGGTAGGGTTCTGTCAGTTGTGCACCGTCTGGGATCATCTCTTGTCTTCAAGCTAAGAAGTTGATTTCTCGTAGGTGTTTAGATTATCTAGCATATGTCTGAGATGCTAGTGCTGCTCTTCTTCCACTGAGTCAGCTCTTGTGGTTAAAGATTTTCTATATGTGTTCCCTACTGATCTACCAAGCCTTCCACCCAAGAGAGATATCGACTTTGCTATTGAGTTAGATCTAGGCACCAGGCCCATTTCCACTTCTCTTTACCTATGGCTCCAGTTGAGTTGAGGGAGCTTTAGGAGTACCTCTAGGACTTGTTAGCTAAGGGTTTCATCAGGCCGAGTGTATAACCTTGGGGTGCTCCTGTTCTATTTGTGAAGAAGAAGGATAGGTCTATGCAGATGTGTATTGATTATCAGCAACTCAATAGGGTGACTTTGAGGAATTGGTATCCGATATCACGCATAAATGATTTGTTTGATCAACTTCAGGGTTCGACCGTGTTTTCAAAGATAGATTTGAGGTCAGGCTACCACCAGTTGAGGGTTAGGGCAGTGAACATCCCTAACACAGCATTCAGGACACGTTATGGCCATTATGAGTTTCTGGTGATGTCTTTTTGATTAGCTATTGCCCGCATAACTTTTATGAACTTGATGCATAGGGTGCTTGGCCTGTATTTTAATGCATTTGTGATAGTTTTCATAGATGATGTCTTGGTATACTCGCAGAGTAGAGATGAGCATGAGCAGCACTTGAGGATTATACTCCAGACTTTGAGAGGCCATTGGCTTTATGCCAAGTTCTCCAAGTGTGAGTTTTGGCTTGAGTCAATTGCATTCCTATGACACGTGGTGTCTAAGGATGAGATTAGAGTGGACCCGGGGAAGATTTTAGTTGTTCGTGATTGGCTGAGACCTACGACCCCTACCAAGGTTCATAACTTTATTGGGTTAGCAGGGTACTACATGAGGTTTATCAAGGGGTTTTCTTCCACAAAAGCACCTTTGACTATGCTGATTAGGAAGGATGTCCCATTTCAGTGGTGGGATCAGTGCGAGGATAGCTTTTAGAGGCTTAAGGCCTTGTTGACTTCAACCCCTGTGTTGACTTTGCCAATTAAGGGTCAAAGTTTTTCGGTATATTATGATGCTTCAGGGGTTGGTCTTAGTTGTGTATTAATGCAGCAGGGTCATGTGATAGCATATGCCTCGAGAAAGCTGAAGGTTTACAAGCACAACTACCCCACTCATGACTTGGAGATGGCGGCAGTAGTTTTTGTGCTCAAGATCTAGAGGCATTACATATATGGGGTTCACTACGAGATATTCACCGATCACCATAGTCTTCAGTATGTTATGAGCTAGAGAGAGGTGAACTCGAGGCAGAGGAGATGGATCGAGCTACTAAAGGACTATGACTTTACTATTTTGTATCATCCGAAAAGGTAAATATGGTAGCGGATGCCTTGAGTCAGAAGGCAGTAAGTTTGGGTAGCCTAGCTTCACTTTCTATATCCAAGCGATCGTTGGCCTTGGACATCCAGTCCTTGGCTAACCGTTTGTTTAAGATTGACTCTTCAAATCCTAATAGAGTTCTCGCCAGTGTTGAGGTTCCGTCTACCATAGTTGATCAAATTTTGAGCCTCAGTTTGAGGATTAGAGATTGTGTGACCTTCGTGATTAGGTAGTTTGGGGTAAGTCCAGCTGGACTACTTAGGGTTATGATTGTATTCTTAAGTTTGATAGTCATCTTTGTGTTTCGAGGTTTGGGGATTTGATTCAGTTGATACTCTATGAGGCACATTGTTCTAGATATTCCATCTATCCTGGCACAGCCAAGATGTACAGCGATATGAGACAGTTTTACTGGTGGAGCGGTATGAAGCATGACATAGAAAAATTTGTATCTCTGTGCTTGAACTGTCAACAGGTGAAGTTCGAGCACATGAGACCTGGTGGTTTGATGCAGCGACTTCCCATTCCTGAGTGGAAGTGGAAAGGGATTACTATGGACTTTGTAGTAGGATTGCCACATACTTCTAGGGGTTTTGACTTTATTTGGGTGATTGTGGACCGGATGACTAAGTCAGTGCACTTCTTGCCAGTTAAGACTACGTACAATGTAGAGAGGTTAGCTCAAATTTACATTCGTGAGGTTGTTCAGTTGCATGGGGTCCCAGCTTCTATCATTTCAGACCATGACACTCCGTTCACCTCTCAGTTCTGGAGGACTATTCAGTGAGATTTGGGTACGGAGGTTCAATTAAGTACTGCATTCCACTCTCAGATAGATGGCTAGTCTGAGAGGACTATTCAAGTCATGGAGGACATGCTTAGGGCCTGTGTTCTTGGCTTTGGAGGTTTTTGGGATCATTTTGTGCCTTTGGCCGAGTTGGCTTATAATAATAGTTTTCATTCGAGCATTGGCATAGCACCTTTTGAGGCGTTGTATGGTAGGCATTGCAGATAGCTAGTTTGTTGGTTTGATGGTTTAGAGTATAGGCCACAAAGTACAGATTTACTTTGAGACTCCTTAAACTGAGTTCGAGTGATTCAGGATAGGCTTTGAGCAGCTCAGAGTAGGCAGAAGAGCTACGCTCATCATATTCTTCATGCCTGGAGTTCAGTGTTGCTGATTTGGTGTTTCTCTGGGCATCGCCCATGAAGGGTGTGATGAGATTTTGTAGGCGAGGCAAGCTTACCCCTTGGTACATTGGGCCATTTGAGATTCTTCAGAGGGTTGGTGGTGTTGCTTACATGTTAGCTTTGCCTATGATATTTTTAGCTATGCAGCCGATTTTCCATGTATCAATATTATGGCGGTATATTCCAGATGAGTATCATGTGTTGCAGTGGGATACGGTTCAGTTGGATGAGAGCTTAGCTTTTGTTGAGGAGCAAGTAGCCATTTTGGCCAGAGATGTCAAGAGATTGAGGTCTAGGGAGATTCCAATTGTTAAGGTTTAGTGGAGGCACCGTCCAATTAGGGAGTCTACTTGGGAGACCGAGAGAAATATGCGGGCTCATTATCCACAGTTGTTTGAGCCTTTAGGTACTTCATTGTCCTTGACTTTTGAGGACGAAAGTCCTTTTAGTAGTGGATGATGTAATGACCCTTCCGGCTATTCACTTATTTATGATTTTCTTGTACTGTTAGAGCTTACATGTAGTGGCTCCAAGTCATTTATGGCTTGCTAGGACCGGTAGTTTGGTGCCCTGGCCGTTTGTTTGGTGGTTATGGACGTTTCCCTATTTTAGAGATGAGTCTTAAGAGTTGATTCGTTGAAATCATGTGATAGTGATTTGCGATCGTATGACCGCAACTAACCTTGTGAGAAGGTCGATCCTGATTCTAGGTGTCGTAATATTTTCGAGGATGGAGTGTCTCCATTTGATGTAAGTTTTTATTCAAGTGAGTTTGTGTCGTCAATGGTCGTGCGAGGTTTGATGAATTTTGGTAGCTTCTAGTGGCCTTTTGTGGCATGTAGCTTATTTTCTGGGCTATTTTGCAGGTGTTTTAAAGTTATTTTCTGCAACTTGAATTTGGTAAAAAGTTTTATTTTTCTAAAAATGTTTTAAATATTTATGAAAAAATATTTTTGTTATGATATATTTGTGTATGTATTTATTTTATAAGCGTTTTATAATTTATTAATATTTTAAAAGAAAATATAGACTTAGTTATATTGAAAATTATTATTATAATATAGTAGGTTGTATTTAAAATGATTTTCTAATAATTATGATATATTCATAAGTTATATATATTTTACCATGAATCTATGTAATACCTGAATATATAAGTAATGGGATAAGATGAATTGATATTATTGTAACACCTCAGGAACACATGTGACTTTTGCAAAAAATGTGTGATGACTAAGTGATTTAGGTATATAGCATTGATTAGTGGCATATATAAATTAATTAATTAATTAATTAATTATAGTGGTGAAGTACATTTATTTTTTTTACTTTATGTATTTTATATATCTATTGACCAAACATTTCTCATTCAATTTTTGGCGAACTCCAATTTCTTTAGTATTTGCATACGTACATACACCTTCATATATTTAGTCATAATTCCCAATTTTTATAAAGCACGTTAGAGGAGTTTTGGTAAAATTATAATATTCGTGCAAAATTTGATTCTCGAAACAAAAGCAATTATCTACGTCAAGTTATTCAAGCCTAAATTTGAGTTTAATTTTATTTCGGAGCTTCTCGGAGCAGTTCGGGCTTGGACATCATCATTTTAGCAGCTTGTCATTGGACGACAGGTAGGTTACAGTTTAACTCTTTTAGACTTCGTATATATAAGATATAACAGTACTAATTAGCATTCTTGGGTTGGGTTTATTAGCTTGGTACCCCAGAACTTGTCCGCTTCTTCATGTCCATCTTATTTTTGCTTCGTTGATTGTAGTATTCGTTGTAGTTGACAGTATTACCCTTGTGGTCCTGTGTGGCCTTTTTTTGACTCTATACCATAAATGGTGGGTTATTTGGGAATGTCCGTGAGTCCTTGTCATTGATACCGTTATTATAGAGCAAGTTATGTCTATTGTAGAGTGATTGGAGCATGTGCAGGGCCGGTAGGTTGATTGTGAACCGTTGGGCTACTGCTTATGTTTGAGCATGCCATTATCATGCATATAAAGAGGTTTTTTTCACATATTTTACTATGGTTTTAGCTTCAGGCCTACTATGGTTGGTTTTCTAAAACCTTGCATGGCCCCAAGGTCCCATTTTCTGTAAAAATAGTTAATAAAGGTTGGAATTATTTTTATGGATCTTCAGGAAAAAAAAAGAATTAAATGGATGATTTTTATCACTGTTTTCGTACTTATACTAGACTCGACTGGGCCGTAGTGCTAGAATTGAATTCGTATTGATTTGAAATGATACTAGACTCGATCAGACCGAGCAACAGATTGGTTTTACTACTGTTTTAGACTCGGTTATATCTGGGCACCCTTGTCAGGATTTTTGAGACTCGATTCACTGATTTAGACCCAGGTAGAACCACGGGCATGCATTTTCGAGATCTGGTGACTTATTGGTATTATACTATACTCCAGACGGTTATTTTTAGATTATGATATTTAGTATGTGGTCTACGAGTAGATCTCCATGGACCTTGCCGATATGGACCAGGGGCAACGTGCTATGAGTGTCAGAGGAGGGGTGTACGGTGGAGTTGAGGTACTCGAGGGAATGCCTTCCATGGATCCTGCCTCTATTGGGCCTTCTAGGTACCGGAGGGGGTAACATACGACACTAACATCACTTGGTTCAACATATCATATCATATCATGCATATTGTGTTTGGATCCACCCTTGTTTATTGTTTGCTCAGTGTACGCTCCGGTAGTATGGGATGCCGTAGGGTTTATTTTCACTTGTATGTGTTCCTCGGGTGTATAGGCGCTTGTGGGACTGTAGGTTGACTTTTATTTAATAATATTCTATCGCAATATTGATCCTGATTATGGTGTTACTAGCATGACATGGTTTTAAATCTCGTTATCAAGCATGTTATCATGATGTTCCTTTCATCCTTTCCTTTTTACTTGAGGTTACCGGTATACCGCCTTCTCCTTTAATTCTTTTTATAATTTGTTATTGCATGGACCCCAGGCGCGTTCCTTCTTCCTTCACCTATGTTCTATGTTGTATAGTTCTCTTTGCTAACCTAGCATGATTATTTTCTCCTTGTATTCATCATGTGCTAGCTTTCATGTGCTGGTTTGTTGTTTCTGTGACTACCTGATTCTTTTCTGCTACATTATTGCTTTTATATCTTATATGCGCCCAGTCGGCCTATGATACCTACTGGGTACCCATTGTTTTGCAATTGGTGCTCATACTACACTTCTTCATTTTTGGGTACAGATCCAAGTGTGAGTTCTTGCTGCTAACTGTGCTGCCTTGTGCTGGGTAATTTTAGACAATTCGACAATGAGGGTGAGCTCTTGGCAACCGCAGCTTATGTTTTAGTTCATCTTTTATATTATGTACTCTTTTACTATTCAGAGACATATGTGTATATCTTTTTAGATTCTTTTGTACTCTGTATACTTAGTTACGACTCTTACACTATGATACCAGGTTTTGGGGTTTTGGTTTAGCTTCCATTTATATATACATATTTATATTCCTATTGTCTATTTCTTCATTTACTTACTTTGCTTCTGCTTATTTATATCATTCTTCTGCTTGCTTGTTAGATAATAGCCCCTTACTAACCGTTCTGGGCTACAAGAATTGGTTCACCTATTGAGGGGTTGTAGGTGTCATCATGACTGAGAAGTTGGGTCGTGACATCCCAAAAGTCTTATAGGTTGCTTGAAATAAACAAAAAAGTATGGTATGGCTATTGTAATGACCCTCTAGGTCATTTTATTATTTTTCGTGCATTTTCAGCATTTCAAGCTTTCCTGCAGTGGCTACAGGTTCTTTATGACTCTTTGAGACTAGCGGTTTGGTTCTCGGGAAGTTCATTTATGTTTTAAGTCCATTTCCCTATTTTGTAACTCTTAAGGCTGGTAGAGTTAACTTTGGTCAACATTCAGAGAAGACAGCCTCGGATGGAAATTCTATCAGTGGTGTTAGCTCTAAAACATTGACTTTGGCTTAGTAGAACCTTTAGTTTGGGTCCCAAGGCTTCAAGACTCATTTTGGGATATGGGGTTCTGTTTTGGTAAAAGTTTGTTTTGGGCATGGGGCCTACTTTTTATCAAAACGATCTTTGTTGGGGATTTTGTTGATTCGATTAAGTTTTAAATTCCTTTACTGGTAGGGTAGCATTTTTGGTTTATATTCATGGGGTTCCGAATGAATCTTTAGGGCGCGATCAGAGAGTTTGTGGGTTATTATTGCAGCTTGTGCTGCTGGTTTTGTTGTGGAGCACATGCACATTCACCCCTGCGGTCACCAGCTGCACCTGCGGTCATGGGTGACATCGGCAGGGGGTGCCCCTGCTCTTCATTTCCTTCCCCTGTGGTGCCGCCCTGGTCGCGTGTTCACCGCACCTGTGGGTTTGGGGTTTTCATGGACCTCCACCCCTGCAGTGGTCTAGGCGTAACGGCGATGCCGCACCTGTGTCATTTTGTCTGCAAGTGCGTTGATTGCTGACAATTTTAAAAGAGTTTCTTCTTTATTTCATTTCACTCCAACAATTTTTCTCCATTATTAGAGCTCGGCTAAGGTGGAAAAATCTCCAAACCTCATCAATTCTGTGTCCTATTGAGGTAATTCTCTTTCTCTCTTCGTTCTAGTCATCATCCTAGCTCTAATTCCGTATTCCTTTTTATAATTCGACTTCATTTGCATGCTTTCCTTCAATTAAAGTGGGCTTTGGGGCTATTCTTAGTCACTAAAATGAGTCCCATTTGCAGTCAAATTTGGGCATGGGATTATAAACCCGCTGCGAACATAATTGTAAAAAAAAATTCATTTTGTTGCATGGGCCTCGAGGGTTATTTTCTGACCCAATTTCCAGCCTGAATTTTCATATAGCAATATCGGTGTCATTCTTCTCGTCTTGGCACCTAGTTTATGTTCTTGATAACGTGACAACTTTCTGAGGCTATTCGAAAGGGAAAGGCATATGAGTGATGGTTCGTGCTTGCAGTTCGGCCCTGAGGTAGGATATAATTTATTTATTTTAGACATGGCTTGGTTAGATTCTATATGTTATGAGTTGCATGAATATTAGGCTAGGTTTCAGGTTAGAATTAGGCTTAAATCATGTTTTTCGCTTATTTTGGTCATTTTTGGGACTACTGAGTAGTACTACCATGTTTATCCTTAGGTTAGGGGCTTGTAGAACTTTTGTGGCTAGCCTAGAATCCTTAGAGTAACTTTAGGAGGTTTTAGAGGTAGAGTAGATGCCTTGCTTTATTTTTGTATTATAGTTCTGTTCTTTTCCATCATTATTTACCGTTAAATTTGTGTAACTATAGGCCCGAGGCCATTGCTTTGGACTTGATAGAGTTCCAAGTGAGTACCTTGTTTTGGGGCACTTTGGCCCCACCTTTGGTGTTATATCTCTGTCTTCGCTTGAGTGTTGTATTGCTTACTCTCAATTTCTGCATTCATGGACTTGGCATATAAATGGATTTTTCTAAGAATGAATGGTTGGTGTTTTGGATTAAAAAGGATGGGCTTTCATTATTCTTTCGTATATCAAGGGTTTTAAGCAGGATCCACACTACCTTACTATTGATTTTGGATTTAAGAACTAAATGCTTTCCTTTTTATTATTTTTGAGCTTCGTGGTGGACATATTTACTTACTGTATCTTCGATGTAATATTCCAGACTCACATTTACTTACTGCATGTTTGACGTAAGATTCCAGATTCATGCTTACTTATCGCATGTCCAATGTAAGATTCTGAACTCATGTTGCAGTGGCCACATTCTGCATCATATCATCTCTCCATGCATTGCATTTGCTTGTGTGTACTTGGAGTCTCTTTTCCTTGTTATCATTATTATCTTCACTATCTGTTAGATTATAGCTCTGATAACTAGAAATTACCTGGATCATTATAGTTAGTTTACTTTCTTGTGTCTTATAACATATATATTATCTTTTTGAGCTCGGTCGGCCAATCAAGCCTACTGAGTACTCATTGTTTTGGTACTCATACTACACTTTGAATCTTTTTCTTATGCAGCACCTAGTATGAGCCACCCTTGCTGACCCTCCAGTTATTTGTGGCCAGCTGCTATTCAGATCGCGGTGAGCTCCCGATGTTTGGAGATCCTTTACTGTTTCCATCTACTCTTCTGTCTATATTTTATATTTTGGATAGACACTACATGTTGTATAGATTTACTCAGTACTTTAGAAGATCATGTACTGGTGACACTAGGTCCAGGGTTGGTCCATGTATATACTCGTCTTCCTAGTCACTTTAGGGCCATTTCTATATATTTTGTACTGTTGGTATGTATCTAAGCTATTGGTCCCTATTTCTTTATGTTTTTCTCTTCCATTTCCTTATTTAATTATTTTACTGTACTTCCACATTCTTAGGTTGGCTTGCCTATCAGGGGATTATTTAGGCGACATCATAGCCCAGTTTTAGGTCGTGACAACTATCCATTCTTCTCGGCATGCTTTCTTTGAGCCTACGAGCAATATGACTAGTATATTATAGACGAGCTATGTATAGCCGTTGCGGTTGATTGTCTTGGCTACCTGAGTAGACATATTTAACTCCTATCGGGACTGTTACTCGATAAATGGAAACCTCATGCTAGAAATGACTTAGATTACTAGTATAGGTCACTTGTAGCTTATCTTGCTCATGGGATTTGATGAACACTCAAATCATGCTCTCCAAGTAGGAGGCCACGGCGATCATGTAGCAAAATAAAATTTATAAACCTAACGAGTGTCAGGGTCGTACCCAAGGTACTTGGGGTAGCTATATATCAATTGCACATATTGAGTTCAAAGTGAGAGTATATGCTCAAAACAACAAGTAAAAGGATGGGGTAATTGGGAATGTTGTCACTACAATCGCAATTCAATTTAAAAAGTAATGAAACTTAAGTGGGTGTATCAAGTAGACTAGACTACTAGGGATGCATATCTGATGGGGCTTTGGTTATGGGATAGAGTGATTCTCAATTCATACCTATTCTCGCTTAATGACATGAATAGCATTGGTCATGGGTAAGATTTGCTTATCTCTCGATCAACAATCTTATATCCGAAGATCTTGGTTAGAGCATCATCGATTTGATCAATAAGCAACCAATCCAGCTTGGGGAAGTCATACCATCTCTAGCTTAGACTCTTAAATGGGAGAATCCGACGATAAGAGTTATTCCTAGCTTCAAATTTGAGTGGAATCCCAAGTTCCCACTAGTAATTTCACATCCACAACTATGAAATCCTTTCTCAAGCAATCACATAGTCAAGTAATGTAAAATAATGTTTGCAACCACCAATTTTAGGATTAAAACTTGGTGAAATTACTAGACCCATGTCAATTAAGTAATTATAAGCAAGAATAGATAACACCCACACCCATTTCTTAAGCACCCATAATCAATACACCCCTAGACAAGAGATTTTAGCCACTCATAGTAAGAGAGAAAGAGATACCAGCTGGGTATTTTAAAATCCCTTCCATTAGAGCTGAATCACAAGTTCTAGATTCAATTTGAGTACACAAGTGTTAACCAAGAGAATTAAATTGAAACCCTCTTCTCAATTGAGGTGAAGAACTTGGTCTCTAAGCTAAAAACTCTTCAAAATATTCAGAATGATAAAAGTTATTTACAATTGTGCCTAAATAGGCCTTTTATAGTTTCCCAAAATGTCACTAAAAATTAGGACAAAAATGCCCTTCGGGCGGTGTGCGGCACGACTTGCGGTTTACACGTTGCGATGTGTGTGTCGCACACTGCCTCCGATTGCACTAGTTACTTCAGCTAGAATTGGGAACTCCGTACGAAGGGGGTGCGGTTCGCAACTTAGGATGTGCATGTCGTACAGCGACCACACCTCGTGAAAGACTCTTCAGTGACTTTATGATCTCGTGCGGAGGAGGTGCAGTTTGCACCTTAGCATATGCGTGTCGCATGGCCATCGCATCTCTGGTCAGAATCTTCAGCCTTTTTGAACACTTCACACTTTACTCCTTTTGAGCTCTTTTTGGGTCCATTTCCTTGTTTATCATCATCTATCAAAAGTACCTACATAGACATCAATAAAGGCCATAAGAACATCTAAATCTATTCAAAACATAGCAATAATTCATGGATATAGGCTCAATAAGTTGGTAGATTACCTACTTATCAGACACCCAAACTTGAACTATTGCTTGTCCTCAAGCAAGATACTTACAAGACAAGGAATGAATTATGCTCTAGGCTCAATTAAGGCACAAAAGACTACTCTACACTAAAAATTAAGAAAACAAATAAACAAAAGACTCAAACAACTATGCTTATCTCAATTTGGACCACCACAAACTCAAGGCAATTGATCATTTCAAAACCCTATTTCAAAAGCACATCATTTCTCATTCAAACTCAAGGGAATTTTGTCATTTAAAACAAGACGTTTAAGCTTCTCAAGTCATTGGCATGGACCGTCAAGGTTTGCCTCGAGATTCGCCACACAACTTGTCTCATTCATTTCCCTCAATTGAAATAGAGACTCTATGTTTCAATTCGAGTCCATGATGCCAGCCACCACAAGAGAGAATCCCACTCACAATCATTCAATTCACAAAACATGGGATTATAGGAGAACCAAGAATACTCTCACTCTCTCAAGGAAGTTCAAGTGCATACATGTCGAACCATAGCTTTCCCTTTATGTATATCTCCACTAATGTAGGGTTGCCAAGCTCGGAATCACCAAGGACTTGCAGGTTACGATATTGGCTAGGGTCAAGGTACGGATATCATTTGGATCAAGTGGCTACACCTCTCTAATGCTCTTTGTTCTCACTTCGAACACTGCTCACATTTTCAATTTCAACTACACCTTATTCCTCTCTCACGCAACCCATGATTTCTTCTTTTAACTCATGATCATTCAAACTCCTTATACCACCTTCACTTGGTAGCACCTATTTTTTCTTTTCAATTTGCTTATTGGATTGATCTTTTGGAGCAATTTTCAATTCAAAATTAAGGTGCTACCTTCCACTTGAAGTTCACTTCTTTTCTTCTCCTCATTTGATCACATGCACCCCCAAACTTAGGCATTTGCCTATGTTGTATTTTGCTTCCCCCCAAATTTAGGCTTTTAGCCTACATTTCATTTTCAAGCAATTAGGGCAGATGGATGCCAAAATAGAGGTTCCAAAAAGGTAAAGGTGTTACACGGTGCCAAAGAACGGTCATAAGCTCAAAAGGGGTTCACTAGGATTTGATGTCATGGGAAGTCATTTGGGTGAAGTGGCTGTCAAAAAGGGCCAAAGGTCATCTTCCAAGCCCGGCCACACCTAGAATTTCGCCTTGAATCATATTTGGGGCAAGTTTTAGACGACACTTATCCACAAGAATCAAGGTAAAGCCTCACCACACAAGGCATCATGCCACAAGACTTCTTTCATTAGTCTCACAATCAATTGGTGCAAATGATTTTTGACATGCTATTCCAAGTTCATTACACACTTGTTTGTGAGTCAATCAAGACAAACCTAGAGTGTGCAAGTCATGACAAGAGAATGCTTTTCCTCAAAAATTCATTTCCCTTCTTACTTTATTTTCAAACAATTTGCCACGGGAAATTTTTTTGGTAGGCCCATTTTGAGACAAGCAACTACGGACTCGATTCTAAACTAAAACTTGGCATTTTCCCTTAAGAAAGTCGCCTCTCAATATATCATAGGGAAACACCAACCCGGTTCGACACAAAAACAAAAGCGAAGAAAAAGAAAATAATCAAAACGCTTGCTCCTTGGGAAAGAAACGTGGTATTAAGAAAACTCTCAAAGTTTATTTCTAAACTACTATTAACATGGCAATTTCTGAATTTCGCGCTCATGATTCATTTTAAAACAAGCCTCAGCATAGGCCTTTACCGTATTTGCAAAGCACGGGTAGTAATACAATGGAGCATGTAAGACCAACTCGGCAACACAATAAAAATCAAGCCTGACAAGGGCACAAATAAGCTCAAGGTAAAAGAAAACATAAAAAATAAAAAAAGTCTAAAGGAACATCACAATCATCCGAATATGCCCGACAAAGGCCAAATAATCTAGCAGAATAGAATGTCAACAGGGCCCGACAAGGGCAACTAGAGCAATAAAATGCCCGACAAGGGAATAAAATGTCTCAAGCCCACGCACGGGCGCCAACACTAGCAAGTAAAGCCACCCCTCCCCATAAAAGAAGCATTGCCCTCAATGCTCATAGTGCAATGGGAAAAAGGGTGGAACTCCCTAGAGGACTAGTCCTCATCATCAACATCGGCAGCTGCTTTCTCATCAAAGTCTCTCTCACTCAGGCCAGAACCACCCTT
Organism: Jaltomata sinuosa; assembly: GCA_003996215.1. Taxonomy (NCBI): domain Eukaryota; kingdom Viridiplantae; phylum Streptophyta; class Magnoliopsida; order Solanales; family Solanaceae; genus Jaltomata; species Jaltomata sinuosa. Next base: position 72,381 of record QJPP01005278.1, read on the forward strand.
TCGGGAGTGCGTAGAAAGTGTGGAGGCATGGAGGATCCTCTGAAAATCTGGATTTTGATCATGGCCCAACTCTTGATCCTCATTATCGAGCAACTCCTGATCATCATAGGCTACAAACAATATATCCAAGGGACCGAAAATGGAACGAGGTAGAGGTAAGGTGGTCAGATCTTCTTCTACAGCCGGAGCTTTACCTTTCCCTTTCTGAACATCTTTTTGCAATGTCTTGATTGACCCGTCAATGACATCTACCCTCTTGCATAGTGAATTCAAGCTATCCAAAACCCCCTTGATTGTACTCTTGACAGCCTTGTTTATCATTCCGGGTAGCTTGGCAGCTAGATCAGCAAGCTGCTTCTTATGGTTATGAGTTTTTTCAACCATGTCTGAAGGCTGTTTTTGGTCATTGAAGGGGCTGAGGCATGTGTACGTGCCTCAGAAGTAGCCCTGGAGAGGGATGAAGTGTCTGCCCTAGCACCAAGCTCATCACTATCAACTCCACTATATTGCTCAACCATTTGCTTCTTAAACCTGGGGGCTTTCCTGTCTATTTTTCTATCAAGGTCAATGGTCCCAATAGTATGAGTCAATGTGTCGCAATTGAGGGTAGGGACATCGGTCTTTGCACAAAGCATAGTAATCAGCACCGGGAAGGGGAAAGAGTCATTTCCTCGATGAGATTTTCTCCTTATCACCATAGCTGCTATTTCCCCAAAGTTCACATTCTCCCCCGTTATAATGGCAGCAATTAAAATGGCCCTCTCTTGGGTTATCTTCTGATCATTTTGGGAAGGCAAGAAGTGGTTGCGAATAAGATCATACCAAATATGAGCCTCAAAGATTAAGGACCTCCTTGGGATATCTCCCCCTATAGTGGACCAAAGGGGAACATCTTGAGCAATGACGGGGGTTGTCTCCTTGTATGGCTTTGAGTCAGCCATCAACTTGGCCATAAGGGTTGGTGCAAGATCAATTGGGTGTCCCCAATAGACAGCGTTGATGGCAGCAGGGGTGATGCTAACTTGCTTGCCTCTGACTATGATTGAGTCCAGGTTGGGAAATTTCTCCACAGACCCTCTGTATCCTTTAGAGTCCTATGTAGCCTGATAAGCTACAAAGAATTCTCACACAATTTCCTCATAGTACCCGCTGAGTACATCTCGAAAGGGCTGCCATTGTCTTTCAGAAAATTGTTGGTGCATGTTAGGTAGATCATCCCCAACCTCGCCCAAATTCAAGCTTTGCTCTGCATTGAATCCTCTACCTTTGGCATGCTTGTAGAAGGCGTTCATGCCTTCTACTCTAAAATGGAGCCTCGCTTTTTCAGCAACATACCTTTGCCTAGGTTGGCTTCCAGTTTTTCACCTGTTTGAAGATATATTCTGCATACAGAGATTGTGAGCTAAAAACAAAACAAAACCTAAAAATAAGTTAGCAAACTTCAAAGGATGGAATGCAAAGGATTGGAAAAACAAAGTAGGTGAATGTCGGCTTGTGCGGACCACGTGCGAAATACACCAGAGAGAGTGCACATCGCATGTGCTATCGCACAAGTAGATCGAATCCTACATGGGGTTTCCGTCTAGGTACAAAGCTGGTATGATTCACACCATTAGATGTGTGTGTTGCACCAGGTGTCGCCCTTCAGATTAGTGACCTGCTTTGTATTTTCAACATGGTGTGGTGCCTCATGCGACCCACACATCAATATCTATGCGTCCCATGTAGAGCGCACAATGGCACAATTGGAATTTTTGGTTCCTTGTGTGGTTGTAAGTTTCGCATGTGACCCATAGAGCAAGATATGTGTAGATACTGGGCACCTCACAACAACCCATTTAGCATTAAACAAGGGGGACAAGGGGTATCATGACCATAACTTTTGGATTCTCATTGACATAATAGAAAGCAAGAAAGGAACTCAACGACTTCCCTGAAGATGGATGTTACCCCATCTATCATTGGGAACATCAAGCCCTCACTTACACCATGAATATCCACAATTTCAGCAACAATTAACCCCCTTCCCGCACAAAATCATATACCCCACATATATTGCTAAACAAAAACCATTGGTGTACACTCACCAAAATTCATCCTCAAGAGTCAATTTTTAATCAAAACATCATGACAAACGATGATTTACCCTTAAGAACGACGTCACCTAATCTATCATCAGGCCAAATCATTCATTCATCACAAGTGGGTTACTCAGACTTCACCCCAACACCTAATTCAAGGCTAAAAATCATTACCAATCAACATGCATTACTAAAATTAAAGTTCTACAAAGTTGACACAACAATATCATCAATACAACTTAGGATTAGGGACCCAAAATTTTTGGATCTCACCCAAAATCAACATGGCAATTCTAATAAGCATGCTTCACAATATGAGTTCCCAACCTTCATAGAAATAAGTATTTAATGTAAACTTACCACAAGTGAAGATTATGAAGAGAGGAGTGAAAATTAAAGCTTTTTGTTCTTCGATAATGATGACCCACAAAACCTTCCCGAAGAGATGACTACGGCGGTGGTGATGAACTGGTGGGGATTGTGGGTGAGATAAGGAGACGATTTATAGAGAGGTTTAAGGGATTTAGAGAGAGTTTTGGGAGAAAATTTTGAGGGTTTGAGAAGAAAGATGGTGGAAGAAGAAGAGAAAAGGTTGTTTTAAAAGAAAAAGAAGAAGAAAGGTCACACGGGTCATCTCCGGGTTGGGTCGGTCAATGGGTTAGGTCAATTAAAATTTAAACTTACCATTGGTGCACCGCGACATGCGAATCAGATCAGACAAGGTGCAGATCACATGGCGTTTCACACATGCCTCTTTTCTGCCCTGAGTTTTCCCAGGCATCTATTTCACCATGCGATGGAGGTGCGATTTGCACTTTGGCTCGTGCGGTCTGCACGGCGAACCGCACGTTGCATCCAAATTTTCAAATTTTTTTCAAGCATCTATTTCACCATGCGATAGGATGTGCGACATGCACAAATGCTTATGCGGTCTGCACAGTCCACCGCACGACACCTTTTTACCTTGGTTTCACTTGTTTAAGTTTTTCATCCATGCATTCCTAACAAAAACATCAAAAACATCAAAAACAACAAAAGATAACCAAGAACAAATAAAGAAACTTGGGTTGCCTCCCAAGAAGCGCTTGATTTAACGTCGCGGCATAACGATACTACCTCAATTCTCAATCATTCTTTGGGTTGGCGATGGTGTTGCTAGGCAATGTCCCTTTTATCCTCGGGTTCATTTGGCTTGAGAGGTGGTTCATTTAGGCCTCAAGGTGCTTGTTTGAGGCTTAGTGGGAGCTCACAGTGTCACGACCCAATTTCTCAGTCATGATGGCACCTACAAACCCCGGTAGGTGAACCAATCCCCATAGCCCAGAACAGTTAGTAATGGGCTACTATCTAACAAATAAGAGAATAAGACGAAGAGAACAGATAATAGGACTATAAATATATACATATGCGGAAACTAAACCATACCCCAAGACCTGGTATCATAGTATAGAGTCGAAACTGCATACATGGAGTGCAAACGATCCAAAATAATATATACAGATGTCTCTGAATGGTAATAGAGTACATAAAGCAAAAGATAAACTAAAGCTAAGCTCCGATCGCCAAGAGCTCACCCTCAGTCTGAAGTAGTCCCCAACAGATCTCCAAGCACGAATCACAGCGATCTAACGACGATGGCCCCCGCTAGGATCTGCACCCAAAGATGCAGGGGGTAGGGGTGAGCACCAAATGCGAAGCATAAGGTACCCAGTAGGTATCATAGGCCGACTGGGCACATATCAGATAAAAGCGTAGTAATAGACAGAATAGAAGCAAGTAG
>QJPP01005279.1:0-63134 GCA_003996215.1 Jaltomata sinuosa
GTGAGCTCTTGGCGATCGGAGCTTAGCTTTAGTTTATCTTTTGCTTCATGTACTCTATTTCCATTCAGAGACATCTGTATATATAGTTTTGGTTTACTTGTACTCCATGCATGTAGTTTGGCTCTGTACTATGATACCAGGTCTTGGGGTTGGTTTAGTTTCCGCATATGTATATATTTATATACCTGTTATCTATTTTATTCGTTTTGTTATCTTATTTGTCAGATAGTAGCCCATTACTAACTGTTCTGAGCTACAGGGATTGGTACACCTACCGGGGGTTGTAGGTGCCATCATGACCGAGAAATCGGGTCGTGACATTACCATATAAAATAATAAGTGCTAAAAGTAACCCTACATGCAGAAAAATCCAGTAGTTCAATAATATGACAATAACGATGATAATTCAAGGCAAAGAAATATGATATGTAATGCAATGCAATGATCTTAGTGGTATACACCCCTCCACAGTGACATGTTGTGGGGTGGAACCCATGAGGAACACGTGAGATCTATATACCTATCTGAAATAATTTTCCATCGGACATGCTAGCCGATATTTATCCTCGATATCATTAGAAAGTAAATCCACTCGGAGCAATTTCTCTCGAGAATGCAAAACTCATTTAAAAATATTATTTCCACAGTATCAAGTCAATGGTCCATGAGAATGAATAATTATGCATGATAACAATAATAGAATAAACTTTGAATGCAATAGATATATAAACAATGTATTTCTCAGCTCAAAACACATGCTACAAGCCCTAAAAATCAGTAAATTTCCCTCAACCTTGCCCGTAAGTCACATTTCCTCAGATAAGCTCATTTACTTTGCATAATCCTTCCTATCATGAAAATCAATATCTAATATGATTAGTAATGTAAAGAGACAATGAATAACACTATTTACGATAAAGTCTTTCAATGATTCAAGCCATTATCGGCAAAAACCTCAATTCAGGTGTCAAAAATATCAATTCATTGCAAAACTACTTCAACTCAATATTTCTCCCAATCCAATAACATGCTTTACACGATAATTCTCCACCCAACTATGCTTAAAGAAAAGTAAGTCATAATATACCTCAAAGTCGAACAACAAGCTACCAACAGTCACAACACAACCTTCCCCTTCTGAATGACCTCAGAACGCTTCCAATCTATTAAAAATGTACTCTACATATGAATACGAGTCCATTGATATCCATATATTAACATAAAAGTTTGGGTCAAACTTGGGTCAAGAAGTCAGCCCTCAAAATTCAGTGATAAAACTGGAAAATTCTTTCAAAATCATTTTACCCATAAGTTAGAGAACTTAAATATGACATTTTACTGAAAAAGTAGCTCAAATCGGACCTCAAATCATCAATTTTGATTCTCTTAATTTTTGGAAAAGAAGACTCAAAAAAATCCAATTCTTATGCACGATGATTCAATGAAATAACTGATAAATTAATTAGAATCATCAAAAGGGAGGTTAGAAACTTGCCCTGTGAATTTTTTTTGAAAAACCTATAAAAATCACCTTAATCTCTGCTAAAACCTCCAAAAATATGAAGGTTTAGAAAATTACTACGCCAAAGTAAGCGCAAATAAATCGATGTTACTTGTTATGTTATGAGGATTCTAAGTGTTCCCTTCCATTTTCTATTTCTCTAAGACTTCACAGATTGTGCTCAGACCTTCTTGCTTAATTTTCTATTTCTTTAGCGTTAACTTTTATGCTTATCTTTTCTACTTTATGTTATACAGATCATGAAGCAGGAGCGGCTCAATAAAATCAGTGGCCTAAAGCTAATCTTAACGAGAAACTTATCTTTTCTGCTCAATATTTTTTAAAAGAAAAATCAACCTATAAATCTATTATAGGTAAAAATTGAGCCGCATCCTCCGTTAACTAGAAATCATGGGTTCGAGCCTTAAAATAAAAAAAAATCTTGCTAGGGAACACTTTCCTCTTCAATTGACCTTGCGTATCTGAAAATCAAGTTAATCGGACAATTCAGTATAGGTACCAAACACCGGATGAAAAAGAAGGTATTGAACCCATAATTTCAGATGTACAATGTGTTAAATATTAAGAAACTTAAGGTTGAACTCATTAAATTTAAATCATGAATATGCCTCAAGAGATAGTACTAGATTAACTGTGGCTGAAAACGCCTAAAATGAGAACTTCAAGATAGGGTCGAGCCAGTAAACAAGGGGTTATTTGGGGGGCCCAAATTCTTTTTCATCCGGTGTTCAGTATCTATATTGGATTTTTCGATTAATTCAACTTTGAGACATGCAAAGCCGATTAGAGAGGAAAGCACTCCCTAGCTAGATTTTTTTTATTCTGAGGCTCGAACCCAAGATTTGTAGTTAAGTGATGATGAGACCCAATTTTTACCGATAATAGATTTAAAGGTTAATTTTTCTTCTTAAAAAATATTGAGCAGAAAAGATAGTATGCTGTTAAAGTTGGCTTTAGGCTACCGATTTTATTGAGCCGCTCCTGCTTCAAGATCTGTATAAGGTAAAGTAGAAAAGATAAGTTAAAAAATTAAATTTAGAGAAATAGGAAAAGAGCAACATGTCCTGAGTATAATCTACGAAAGCTTAGAAAAATAGAAAATTGAAGGAAACACTAGGAATTCTCATAACATAACAAGTAGGATCGGTTTACTTGCACTTATTTAGGTGATGTACTTTGTCAAACCTTCATCCTTTTGGAGGAAGGTAATTTTGTCTAACCTTCATGTTGCGATTAAATTCAATTAATAGTAGAAGGTTACCTCTATCTCTTTCCACCATGATCCTTTATATTTCCCAATGTAAGAAATAGGATAAAATAGCCCCCCCCCCCCCCCCCCCCCACAACCTATTACCCAATTACCAACTATATACTTATATTTCATAGGGTCCTATTACCCCCCTCAATTGTTTGAAACTAAAATTATTACCTCCTTAAAAAGTCACAACCACATCTATGTTGACCGTGTAAAACTCACACGCTTTGACACGTGTAAATTGTATTAAAAACTTTTTTTTTCATTTTTAAAAATTCTTTTCCCTTTTTAATTTTTAATTTTTAATTTTTTTATTTATCTTCCCTTTTTTGATTTATTTTTCTTTCTTATCTTTTACTTTTTTTTCTCTTTCCTTTCTCTTCCTCTTCTTTCCTCTTCTTTCCTTCCCCAGAATGTGAGTACTGTACCCACATTCTCCTATATATATTTTTGTTTCTTTTCTCTTTTTCATTTACTAAATGTTAAATGATTATTGAACTTATAGTTAAGAAAGAAGATCTAGGTACATAAATGATAGAATTGACTGTTTAAAACTTGTTGGTAAATATTCTGCACAATACCTGAAAATGGATTTTTCTGGTCAGAATTTTCTCTGGCGAAAATATTTTGAAAAGGACTTTAAAGATCTCCACTTTTATTAAATTATTTGAATTAATTTTGTCAACTGAAAAATCTTGTTACAATAACTTCAAAGTAATACTTTAATAGTATTTTAGTGGCTAACAATTGATTTTAAAATTTGGTGTAAAGCAATCTTTATGAAAATTTCTGATTGTGGAGAGTGACGTTAGAATAGCTATTTATGACTTTTGGTAGGGGTGAAGGTGGTGGCGGAGATTTCAAGATGGTGAGTGGTGGAGATATTTGGTGGCTTCCATGGATGCCTTTACTATGTTGCTATGAAGAAAAAAGAAAAATGGAAATAAGATAGCAACAAATAAGAGGAAAAAAATATAAATACATATATTTATGAAAATAAATATAATAAACAAAGTTTTAATAATCGTTTTTGGTGCTCACTCTCTTTGAGAGAGTGAAATACACTCACTTTTGAAAAGAACTAGTGCCAACTTCTAACACCAGACCCAGGTTTCTGTGTACGTAAGTGAGATAGTAAAGTAAAGACCAGACAACTTTACGTGAAAAATCTCCTTGCTCAAAGGAGTAACCACCACGGCCTATGAGATGCACGATTTATCAACTCAAATCCACTATCTTCAACAAAGCAAGTTTTATGATTATAACTCAATAATCAAAGGAACTAACTCTAGCACCTACTCTCAACAGTTAACTCTAACTGTACTAGCAAAAACTCTCCAAGAAGTCAAATCACTTCTTGTCACAACCCTCATCAGTTCTTACACAACAGAATAGCTATGAATCTACAACTAAACTATTACAGACTCACACAAAGTTCAGAATTGTATCAAACATAATCAACTCAAAGTTATATTTGTTGTTTCAATGATTGTTGTCTTGATGTCCTACTACTACTAGAGAATAATGTCTCTTTAGTGCATGTAATACGTGGTGATTCTCGAACTAGGTGTTCTCCATATATAGTATTCACATTTGTGGGCTTTTTGTCCAGTCACTATGAGGAAATCCCTAGACACATAAGGTTTTCCTTTCTTGGTCTTCAAAATCCTTATGTGATTCTAATTTCCATAAATAGATTCTCCTTGACTTGTCCTTGACTTATATGATTCACACGCTTTTGATCAAATAAGGCCTTGGCACACACTTTGTCTATCATCAAAATATGCTAGTAAGTTAAGATAATACAACATTAACCCTCAAGGTTTCTTCAATTTCTCCCTTTTTGATGATGACAAAATCATGATTCACTTATCTTATTTTTTGCATACCACACATACCACATTCATCATACAGTGCCACCCCAACCATACATTTTATTCCCCCTTTTGGTATCATTAAAAAACAAGTAAGACAAATAAAGAATTGCAAATATAGAGTGCAAAAATATGCTCATGGGTACTGGGGCAACAAAACCACATGCAAGAGAAGCACCACACAAAATCTTGAGGATGTTAGACACTTCCAACATTAGAAAGTCAAATCATACACAGTAAAGAAGGCATAGCCGTAGTTATTAGAATATGCACAATATGAAGACAAACACTGACCTTTGTGACAAAATAATTGTTTGTCAATAGAACATGAACTAATAAAATCAAGAAAAGGTCATCAAGACAGGTCTTAAGAGGGACTTTAGGAGGAGGATGGTGGAGGCTGATTCTTTGAGAGAAGCTGTATAAGGGAATTCAGACTTGAGAGGTGAGTGTTGCTCTGCTGGAGCATGTGATCCTTTAAAGTGCTCACTTGTGCCTGGAATGCTTCTAGCTGATCCTTCAAGCTGGATATCACCTCCCTCAGCTTGACATCTCTTCATTTGCAATCATTATTGCTAGTGTGAGCTGAGTAACAGGGCTGGAAGCCTTCATCCCAGCTAGCCTAGTCAGCAAGCAATCACATTCACCCAGGGTATTGACAATGATCATGTCACTTTTAGTGAACACCCTGTTATCTTTTAGCTCTATTTCAAAGCTCTTAAATACTACGGTGAGTAGGATCCATAGACTAGACCACGAGGACCCTTCTTAGGAGAAATCACCCTTTACATATGATGGATCATAATAGAAGGTAGATTGACTTTATCCTCAAGATCAAGTGCATTTATAATCCCAATGTCTCTAAATAAAGCCTTATATCTACCCCTATCCCTAGATAGCACTTCCTTGGTCATAATTTTAAACAAGAGCTTGTGCAAGGGCTCCATTTCCCTCTTGAGCACCTTTCTAGAAACTTTCTTTATCCTCCCTCTAGTAAATTTCCTAGTGAGTATGCAATCCTTATCAGTGTCCCATTCATAAACCTCCAATCCCTCAGTAGGGACCTATAATATCTCCCCAATCCTCACAGAGTCAAATACAATCTCCACCCTTCCAACCTTAGAACTAACCACCCCTCCCTCAAGAATATTTAGATTTACATAGAATTCTACCACCTCATTCTCATAAACAATAGGGTCAACCAACCTAAATAAGTTCCTCCACCCTTGAAAGGCAAGTCTATCAAATAACTTTTGAACAAAAGAATTTTCCATTACCTCAAGGTCAAAGACTTTGCCCTTCAACACTGATTTAGAGCCATAGTAGTCCAGCTTCACCATAGAAAAAAACTTCTCATAGTTATTATTCACCATTGCTTTCTTGGTGGTAGAAGAAGTAGATTCCTCTTGCTCTAAGTCATCCTGAATATCAATGGGCTCATCATCTTGACCAATCTTTTTATTCTCTTTGGAGATTCTTGCCGTTTTGCTAGATTCACTAGCAACAACCCTAATCTCTGCAGTCTTCTTACGAGTGTTGGGGATTTAAGATGGTAGAGAGGAGGATGAGGTGATTTTTGGTTTGGAAGTGGATTTAGGTTTGTTCATTGCACATTTCTTGGATCCAGGAATAGGGGTGGTGACTGTAGGGGTGCATTTTTGGGCAACAAGAATGTCACCATCACTATCACTTTCCCCATCAGTAAGGGAAGAAGTAATGGAGGAGGGTTTGCTTACTTTATCTGCAGGCTATGCTGCAGTGTTACTTTTATCCTTCTAAGAGGTCTATCTATAAACGAGAGAGTCAAATATTTTAGCCAGAGGAGTATAGGATTTTGAAGAAGAGGGTTTTGCTGATGGTTGTGGTTCAGTGGCAAAAGGAAGGGTTGGTGATGGAGATTTTTGTGGAGGACCAAATGGGAGAGTGGGTGAAGGGGATCGTGATGAACTATAGGTTTCCCCTTGAGTTTATGTCACCATTAACGAGAAAGAATCCTCGTCATTAGAGTAGTTTACTAGGGAGATCTTTGGAGTCTTGGAGGAGAAGAGTACTGTGGAGGACATTTGAGATGGTGGGTGAAGAGGACTTCAGATGATGTGAGTAGGGTGGAGAATACAATGGTGATCACAGAGGTGAGGTAGGAGAGAATTGTTTTTTGATTTTGAGAAGACGAACAATTTTAAGGAGAGAGAGGAATGCTTTTGAGTGTTATAGGAGATGAAGTAATGGTTTATCAGTTATTGGGAAGAGAGGGAAATGATTAAGGGGCATCACTTTTGATTTTCCCGCTTGAAATTATTTTTTTGTTATAGTGGAAAGAGAGGCCCCATCGAGGATCAGGTTCTTATGACATGACAATGTTTTTAGTTTTTGCACCTAGTGAATAGTAGTTTTGAAAAGGATGTGTATACTTGTAACAGGCACCAGGTCCTCACATGCTTTTTCCCATAAATGAAATACTGCTCGTGTCACGACCTAAACCGCCACGAGTTGCACTCACACTAAACCCCCGGTGGGAGAACCAATTACCCAAGCTAACACTTAAGCAAAACTAAGTAGTTAAACACCAATTTGCATTGAATAAAGCAAGATTCATATCTAATAGTCAATATTAAAATCCATGCGGAAATATCCCTTAGAACCTAAAAGTCATGTTCCAAAACATCTAAAATAGTTTAGAATATAGGGATGCAATCCTAAAATAAAATGAGTCCGAGTCCGAGTAATGGACTAGAGATAATAGATGAATCCATGGTAGCCTGGAAGATGCAGCTCACCCTTAGATTTAGAAGTCATCCATACCACAATTGAGGTCGCGCAACCATCGCCAAAATATACCATGTACTCAACAAAAGAAGAGAAAGTGAAGTATCAGTAAACAAAAATAACAGTGTACTGGTAGGATCATTGGCCAGCTCCAAACATACGAAATATGAACATGCTACTATAACTTAGTAAAATAGGATAAACATGTATAACCCAAGTCAGTGACTATAAGAAAGACTCTCAGCCATCAACCTGACTTAACAAACACATGAGACATGTACCAAACCACAACAACATCCCACAGACAATTCAACATACCTTTTAAGGAACCCAGACCACCCAAGGATCCCTAGGACATCAGCTACGTCATTTAACATGCAATTTTGGTCTACACAAGAACTACCCTAGTATTTAAACACACCAATCCGGCCACTCATGGACCAACATGTAATAAATACATCACAATGAATAAAACCAATTCACTTATGGAACCAACACACAAATAGCAAGATTAGTCAACTCCGCTATAGTGAGAATTTCTCTGCCATAGCGACATCGTGATAGCAACGTGTCACCTACTACAGCGTCTGATGTAGGACATAAACTCAGGAATCCTCCCAGTTTTTCCCATTTTACAACACACCTTCAAACCTTGATATTTCATACCCACCCCTTTATGTCAAGTTTGATATTGGGAGTTCTACTCACCCGAATTTATTTCTGAAAAGTCCTATGGACTCCTTAATGCCTTAGCTAATAGAAAAACTAGCTCAACCTTAATCATTTCACCCAATCCTTTCTCGGATTTACCTAGACCTCACCTTGCTCAAATTTCATCGAAGACTAGTCTAGCATGAAATTTTCAACTCCCCAACCCGAAAGTTTTCTAACTTGATTTCTTACACGAATAACTTACCCATAATGACAAAAAGAGTCATTACAATAGATATCAATTTACCCATCATTGATCCCTGAATGATTAAACAATAAAAATGAGCTAATACAATGAGAAGGTAGTACCTGAATCCTCAAACAAGTGAGGTACTTGTCTCGCATGTCCTTTTTGATTTCCCAAGTGGCTTATTTAACTGGATGATGCTTTCATTGAACCTTCACCGATCTAATTTCCTTTGTCCTCAACTTTCAAACATCATAATCAAGAATAACAATTGGCTCTTCCTCGTACTTAAGGTCCTTATCTAATAGAATCAAATACCATTGGACGATGTAATCCTCATTCCCATGGTACCTCTTCAACATGGATACATGAAAAATTGGATGGACTCCAAAAAAATTGGGCAGTAATGCCAATCGGTAAGCTACTGCCCTACACTTTTAGGAATCTCAAATGTACTGATATACTGAGGTCTAATCTTACCCCTCTTGTCGAACCTCATTACCTCATTCATAGGTGACACCTTCAACAGAACCTTCTCACCAACCTAAAATGACATGTCCCTTACCTTGCGATATGCATATTCCTTTTATCAACTCTGGGCTGCCAACAACTTAGTTTGAATACCTCTCACCTTTTTCCGAGCTTTCTTTACCAGATCAATGCCCAAAGTCTTCACATTAACTGCCTCAAACCACCCTATGGGCGATCAACATCCCCTCCCATAAAGAGCCTCGAATGGTTCCATGTTAATACTGGAGTGATAACTATTGTTGTATGAGAATTCACATAATAGTAAGAACTGATACCAATGGCTTCAAAGTCAATAACACATGCTCTTAGCACGTCCTCAAGTACCTAAATCATCATCTCCGACTAACCATCAGTCTAAGGATGAAAAGTTGTGATGAATGTGAGTTGGGTGCCTAATTCTTCGTGCAACTTGCCCCAGAATTTAGAAGTAAACTGCGTACCTCTGTTCAAAATGATGGAAAGGGGCATCCCATGAAACCTCACTATCTCTTTGACGTAGATTTTGGCTAACTGCTGAGAGTTGTAATTCACCCTGACCAGAATGAAATGGGCTGATTTAGTCAGCATATGCACGATGACCCAAATCGAGTCATTCTTTCCCAAGGTTTAAGGATCCACTTCTACTCAAGAATGAGCATCCTTTAAAGAAACCCTGCAGGCCTTTGGTGCTCATATTTCACCTGCTGACAATTTTGACACTTGGACACATATTCAGCTATGTCCTTCTTCATCCTAGGCCACCAATAAATTTGCCTAAAATCCTGGTACATTTTGGTTACGCCTGGGTGAATCAAGTACCGCAAACCATGAACTTCAGCCAATACCTTTTAAACCAAGTCATAAACCCGAGGAACACATATCCGTCCTCTAAAACACAATGCTCTACTCGCGTCAAGTGTCACATCCGAGGTCTCACTAGATACTATCTTGTTCTACAGCTTGTCCAATTGCATATCCTCAAATTGCTTGGCCTTGCTTTCATCCATAAACATGAACTTAACCTCAATACTGTCCAATACTCTCCCTTTTTCTAAAATGCCCAACTGTATGAACTGGATGCTAGAGTTTGAATCTCTTTAGCAAAGGGTCACTTGGACACCTCCAAGCAAGCAAAATTGTCCATGCTAACCGCTCTCTAGCTCAATGCATCTGCCACCACATTGGCCTTACCAAGATGATATTAGATGGTCACGCTATAATATTTTAATAACTCCATCTACCTTCTCTGTCTCAGATTCAAATCCTTTTGTGTAAACACATGCTACAGGCTGTGATGGTCTATGAGCACCTCACACTTGACACCATAAAGATAGTGCCTCCAGATCTTAAGAGCAAACACCATACTTCCAACTCTAAATCATGGGTCGGGTAATTCTTCTCATAAGGCTTCAATTGCCTTGAAGCTAGGCTATGACATTCCTGTCCTGCATCAAGACAACATACAAACCTGAATGTGAAGCATCATAAAATACAATAAAGTCCTTACCTTCCACTGACAGTGATAGAATAGGAAATGTCTTAAGCTTTTGGTAGCTTTCCTTACACTTATCAGACCAAATAAATGGTACCTCCTTCTAAGTCAACCTTTTCAAGTGAGTAGCAATTGAAGCAAAATTCTTAATGAACCTGCGATAATAACCAGAAAGACCCACAAAACTCCTAACCTCACTCATAGAGCTAGGCCGGACCCAACTCTTAACTTTCAATCTTCAGGGGATCCACTATCACCCCTTTTTTGAAACCACATGTCCTAAGAAGGCAACCAAAGATAACCAGAATTTGCATTTCAAAAATTTAGCATACAATTTATTTTCCTTCAGAATTCCCAAAACTATACAAAGATACTCTGCATGCTCCTTCTTACTCTTAGAGTAAATCAAAATATCATCGATAAAACAATCACGAACAAATCCAAGAATGACTTGAAAACACCATTCATCATACTCATGAAAGCCGCCGGCACATTAGTTAACCCGAATGACATTACCAAGAAATCATAATGCCTATATCGAGTCCTAAAAGCCATTTTAGGTATATCCTCAGGCTTAATTTTCAACTGATGGTACCCTGATCTCAAGTCAATTTTGGAAAACACAGACGCACCTTGCAACTGGTCGAAAAGGTCATCTATGTGGGGCGAAGGATACTTATTCCATATGGTAACCTTTTACAATTGACTATAGTCTATACACATCCTCATATTACCATTCTTCTTTTTCACAAACAAGACTGGAGCACCCCAAGAAAAAACACTAGGATGAATAAATCCCTTATCTAGGAGTTTCTCTAGCTGAGTTTTGAGTTCCTTCAACTTAACCGTAGCCATATGATAAGGAGGAATAGAGATTGGGCGAGTTTTAGATTCTAAATCAATATCCCTATCTGGAGGCATACCGGGCAGATCCGTAGGAAATACCTTCTGAAATTTAGAAATCACCTGGACTGACTCAATAGAAGGGGACTTTGCACTAACATATCAAAGATGAGCTAGGAAGGTTGAACATGCCTTCGCCACTAGCTTTCTAGCCCGAATAAAGGATATGATCTTCACCAAATTAGGCCTATACACACCTTCCCACCCTAGTTTATCCATACCCAGAATCTCTAGAGTTACTATCTTAGAATTACAATTTAACACAGCGTGATATGGAGACACCAAAGTCATACCTAAGAAAATATCAAAATCCAGCATATCCAATATGGCCCAAACTACCCAAGTTGGGAAACCCATAAACATAACAGAGCATAAATGATACACATGGGTCACCACACTGACTCCCCAACTGGAGTAAAAACATGAGTAGGAGAATCAAGAACATCACAAATCAAATCTAGACCCAAGGCAAATCTAACAGATATATATGAATATGTGGAACCCAAATCAAATAAAATAGAAACCATACGATCACAGACGAGAATAATACTTATTATCACCACATCAGATGCCTCACCCTCTGACTTGCTTGGGAAGGAATAATAATAAGCTCTATCATTAATCTGGGCAACCTCTCTAGTTGGTTATGCCGCTCCTCTCCCCATGTTACCATTACCTCTGTTACCACTACGGCCTCCCTGATTATTACCTCGCCATCCCTGTGGGAGTCCCCTGCCATTGCCACCTCCACCTGCTAGAACCGCAATCTTGATCTATTTCTGTACCTAATTACATGTGTATATAAGAGGGCATTCCTTCTTAAAATGACCCAGATCACCATAATGAAAACAACCTCGATCAAAAAAAGGCCTTCTGGCAGAAGAATAGGAGGCCCCCTGGCCTCTAGTAGCTGGAGACTGCTGAATGGCCCCTGACTGGCCACCAATAGAAGCTGGTAGAGTTGACTGAATGGGGCGAGACAAATGAACCTACTGGCTAGGACCCCTAGAATAAGAACCACTGACATTACCCATACTATTGGACTTCTTAGCTAATACTTTAGCTTGACTAACCTGTCTGTCTCCCTCTAGTTTCTTCACATAGTCAGTCACTTTATTAGAACTCTTCCCCGTAGAGGTCATGTGAACAGATAGAACTTGCAAATCAGTAATAAAAACCTTGAAATATAGATGAATCCTTTCCTTCTTAGTGACCAACAGTTGGGTAGCATAGCGAGACAAGGAATGAAACTTAGCCTCATAAGCTGTAACAGACATATTTCCCTGTTCAAGGGCAATAATTTCATCCTTTTGTGATCCCTCAGAGTACGGGGCACATACTTCTCTAAAAATAGGGCATAGAATTGAACCCAAGTCATTGGAGAAAAAGCTTATGAGCGACAATCCACATGAGCCCTTCACCACTGCTTGGCATTACCCTAAAGCTAAAAATTCACAAACTCCACCCCATGCTATTGTACAATATCCAACTTGTGCAATCTCTCACAACAATCTAGAATTTGAAAGCATCCTCATTATTCGTACAATGAAATGATGGAGGTTTCATCTCTAGGAACTTAGTCAACAACTCATTCTTGATCCCGGTCATGATAGGGCCTAGTAGTGGATGGAAGAATCTATGTGTACCCAAAGCTTCATCCATCCTGGGAGCTATGGAAACAATGGGATGGGCACCCATAACCTGAACCACAGGCGTAGTGGAGGTGTCTCCAATGCTTGCCATCCCGCTTAGAAATACCAACACCTGTTGAATGACCTCAGAAGACATAGGAAGAAGTCTTGTACCTCCAACCGGTGCTTCCACCTCTGGTTCTGCTCCATCCTTGTGCATTACCTTAGCTTCCTTAATATGATCTTGGGATAGGGGATGGGTCGTCGGGGTCTGCTCAGCAGCCGCCTGAGATCTACCCCTGGCGGGTGTCCCTCTCCCTCTTCCCCTGCCCCTTCCCCACTCTCGAGCTACCAGTCACACAACTAGAGTTACTACCCTTGCTATATTCCATCTATTGTTAACCATCTATGGAAAAAAGAATAAAAGAAGCCAGATACCAATTTGGATCGCCAGATACCAATTAGAATAAAGTTATAGCACGAAATAAGAAAGAAGAGATAGTTTCCTAAAGTCCTGTAGCCTCTCGAAGAGAAGTACAAACATCTTTGTACCATTTCACAAGACTCTACTAGACCCATTTTGGTATGATGTGATCAACAAACCTAGGGCGTTGATACCATCTTTGTCACTACCTTAACCACCATGAGTGTCACTCACACTAAACTCCTGATGGGAGAACCAATTACCCAAGCCAACACTTAAGTAAAACTAAGCAGCTAAAAACTAAAAAAAGGGCACCTATGCGCAGGTCCGGGGAAGGGCCCGATCACATGGGTCTATTGTACGCAGTCTTACCTTGCATTTCTACCAGAGGCTATTTCCAAGGCTTGAACCCGTGACCTTCTGGTCACATGGCAGCAACTTTACCAGTTACTCCAAGGGTCCAGTTAAAGCAGCTAAAAACTAGTTTGCATTAAATAAGCCAAGATTCACATCTAACAGTCAATAATAAAATCCCTGTGGAAATATCCCCTATAACCTGAAAGTGATGTACCAAAACATCTAAAATAATCTAGAATATAGGGATGCAACCCTAAAATAAAAGGAGTCTGAGTCCGAACAATGGACTAGAGAAAATAGAGGAATCTATGGTAGCCCGGAAGATGCAGATCACCCTTAGATTCAAAAGTCATCCATACCACAATTGAGGTCGTGGATCAGCCGCCAAAATATGCCCTATGTTCAACAAAAGAAGAGCAAGTGCAGTATCAGCACAAAAAAACAACAATGTACAGGTAGGATCTTAGCCAGCCCCAAACATACGAAATATGAACATGCTACTATAACTTGGTAAAACTGGACAAATATGTATAACCCAAGTCAGTGAATTTAAGCAAGACTCTCAGTCATCAAACTGAATTAATAACCATATGAGACATGTCCAAAACCACAACAACAACCCATAGACGATTCAACATACCTTTCAAGTAACCCAGACCAGCCAAGGATCCCTAGAACATCAGCTACGACATTTAACATGCAATTTTGGTCTAGACAAGAACCACCCCAGCATTTAAACACACTAATCCAGCCACTCATGGACAAATATGTAATAAATACATCACAATGAATAAAACTTATTCACTCATGGAGCCAAAAAAACAACCAAATATGTACCAGGCATGGTACCTGGGCAAACCATAATAGAACCTATACCAATCGTGGTACCCGAGTCAACCGATAGTTATCTTATACCAAGCGTGGTACTCGATCTAACAAATAAATTGTACCAGGCGTGGTACCTGAGCCAATCAAAGAGTCAAATATATCACACAATCATAACCACAATGAATACAACCCACACTTGTAAAGCCAATAAGCATTTAAGACAAGTTTATTGCATGAGATTGACAACTAGATATCATTTAACATTCATTCTCTTATTCCCTAAACACGTATTGTACAAGCAATACTAATAAAATGGTTGACCTGCACACATAATGTAATTTGGGTCACAATTTAACCATCACCTACCTTAACTCAAGCCGGAATGCTCTACTTGATCGGAGCTTTCCCATTTCTTGAAGCTCTAGCTTGATCGCGATCCAAAAATAAAAATACAAACACAAAATCAACCCCAAATGGCCTAAATATTCTCGGATTATATCATAATCCCAAATCCCAGGCTAATTTTATGATCATTCCACCCGTCACAGTGTTCTCCCACCTTAAATTCACCTATTTACTACCAATTCCATGGTTTGTCAGTGAATTACGTTAAGAAATCTTTAAATAACAACCTAAACCAAGAACCCAAGGTTTTTCATCCAAATATTCCCCTTTTCATAAGAAAATCTAACCTAGGTTAAGTTAAAACCTTACCCAAGCCTATAATTTATGATTCTAAGCTACAAGAATTAAAGTATTAGATTAGGTAAATAAAATACGTACCTTAGCAAAGAATTATTTATGGAAAACTCGTGGAATTTGGCCAAAGTTGCCTTAGGCCTTCCCCAAAATATTCTTGGAAAATAATGATTGTTTTTGGGAAGTTTCTGTATTTATAGCTATTAATCCCACTATGGCGGCCTAATCTTGCTATAGCGGTATCGCCATAGCGGTAGCTACCTGATTTAGCAGAGTTGACCGGCCTTGACTTTTGCTATAGCAGGAATTTATTTGCTATAGCAGCATTGCAATAGCAATGTGTCACCCGCTATAGTGGAAATCTTCCCAGCTTTGCCTATTTCACAACACACCTTCAAACCTTAACATTTCAGACCAACCCCTTTACGTCAGGTTTGATATTGGGAGTTCTACTCACCCGAATTCATTTTTGAAAAGTCCTACAGATTCCTTAATGCCTTAGATAATAGAAAAACTAGCTCAACCATAATAATTTCACCCATGGGCTACTTCACTGAGACGATGGTTGGAGTTTACAAGCTGCTTTGGTGGCTTGCTGGGGCACTCGTGCCCTTACTAGTTTTGGGGCATTGATTGGCAAAAGCGGTTTTCCCCTTCTAGCCAGCAGTTTTCGGATTAGCCTTCGGACTTTCCTTACCCGCCTTTATTGAGAAAGAAGAGATCTAAAGGTTGGACATCCATCGCTGCCGTGATGACCCGGTTGAGTGTTCATTCGATCCAACACCCGGCCGACCTATACTTGGATTCGATCCAACAAATGATTCCCTCCCCCAAAGAGGGATAATCGTTAGGTCATGAATGGAATGCGAGGAAGAGAGATAAGCAGTTGGCGGGGACCATCCGTTATCGGTCCATATTGGGTAGATCTACCCCTCTCATCCTCTTATCCTTTATCTACCATTCAATCTATTGATTAAATTTCTTCTCGACTGGCCTATTACACACTCGGGCCAATCTACTACACGTTAATAATGGTCTTTTGGATTTCACCTCCTACAAAAATAGTAAGTGGTTGGCCGTTCGATTGAGTCCATCCCTTGAAGTCGTACCCTCCCAGTATGCGTGAGTCTTCCACCGATTGACAGAAATGCCAGCCAAAATTCGAGAATGGTCCATCCCACCATAATGGATCTCTCCTACCGCTACCTACTAGTGGATCGATTTAGGGAAGGAAAGAAATGCTGATGTTGCAATTCTTCCCATCCTGATAAAGCGAGTCACCCGTGATTCGATAGTTCCATTTTCTTCTGATGCAGGATGATTGGGATCCCAACAGTCAAACCACTGTGTTCGTTCCTCAACCTCCTAATCAAATCTATTCTAAGGTGTCCGGAGGCAGGGGAAAGAAATGAGGGATTGATCGACCAACTTGAAAAAAATCCATAACCTGCTTCCATCTGTCTTGAGTTAGGGAATTCAGGCGGATATAGTCGAACTGAACTGCTTGATTCTAAGGTGGGTGATAAGCATCTGTATCCGTATCAAGCCTACCATCTCTTCTCACGAAAGACTTTCCATCCCGTCTCTGAAAGTTTTGCAATATAAGTGGCCCTGCTTCAAAGCCCTAGAAAACCCCCCTTACTCTCTCTCTATAAAAAAGCCCTTTCCCCTTTCCTTACAATCATGTGGCCCAAGGGCCCCCTTTCTTTAATAATATAAGGTAAGCTTTGAAAAGTAACACGCTCTCGACAGGCAATTAATCCATAATATCATCCATCGTTGGCATTATTGGAACTAAATCACCCAACTGTTATTCAAAGCCCATCTACACACTCTAGCTGCTTCCTTTTGAGCTAGTCAAGCAGGCGTTGAACACAGACTGAGACTCTCCAGCCCCTTTGACAGAAATTCCTGCACTTGACGTTGGATCTCCTTATTTTCAAATGGGTATAAGCGAGAAGCCGCTTTGTAAGGTAGACTCGCTCCTACCTGCAACTAAATCTGCTTCTATATCCTCCTCTTATCTTAGGGTCAAGCTGGTACTTGTGGATTCAGGGGCAACATCAAGTCGAAAGAGTGTTGCAGAAAGATAAAGATCTGCACTTCCCTTTTACAACATAGGAGGGAGGGGGCCTCGTTCCAAAAAAGCCTTTCCGATTGCCTCCGCCCCTATCTCTTAAAGCTACGGCATCCCACCAATCCCCGAATCGGCTCTTCTAGTTGGCTTTGTTGCTATCAATAGCATTCTATGGACTCTTTTCCACGTCAAGAAATGGTATGCCAACAAACACCCTTTTTCCTTAGCCAACCAAAGTCTTCTGATGGCAATAACCACGTTTCTCGTTAAAAGTAAAGCGGTGTTCTATCTACGCAGGTAGAACCCTACTCTACCAAGGTATTTCGAGTAGGATATGTAATACGTCCATAAGGAAGATGTCACACCAGACGTCCTGCTTTAACTTCCCTAGCTCCAACTTAGCAGAAGGCGCACCTTCTCCCCCCTTACTCAACATAGGGCCCACCGCTCATGCCCTTTTTGATCTGATTCGATAGGGCTCTGGATGAGGCCCTTACTTAAAAGGGCTTCAGCCCCAACTGATCTACCATCTCCGTGGATGCTATGTTATCCAAATCCGACATAGATTTTAAATACAACTTTCCGTCTTCTCCTCTTTTCTGCTGATGTTGGCTCACGTTGCCACACAATCTTTACTGGGATCGTCGAACAGATAGCAACATCGCATTGAGAATTGAGTCGTCGGATTAACCATTTGGTACTAATGAAGTAGTTTTGCATGTTAAGTGAAATAGGCATACCCTTCCAAATTTTTTATGAAAAGTGCATGGCGAAGATTAATGTTGTGAAAACCCCTTTAATCTTTTTGTGACTCTTAGCTCATTAGCGGGGATAATATAGAATGGAACCTCTTTGTTCTTGTTTAGGAAGTAAAAATCGATCCTTCTTGAATGATTTGCATGCCATGTGTGGTGAAATTTAGTTGAATAATTCTTATGCTTTCTTGTGTTAACTAGAACTTGCCCGGTTAGTCTTTAAAGCTAGTCTTGATTACTCTTGGCTGGAGAAATGATCTTAGGCCTTCTTTGTGATTATTGAAGCCTACTTAGCCTCAAAAGCCACCATTGCACTTAAATTGAATCATTAGTCACCCCTCTTGAGCCTAATACCTTTTCTTTGGCAACCTTGATACAAGCCTTGAACTATTTTTGAACATGAATCCTTCTCTTGAACCCATCCCTCGTTGAACTTTACAAGAGTGAAATCGATCCTTAAAGCCTAAGTTTGGGGGTTGATAAAAGGTACCTTGGAGGACTGCTAAATGAGTAAATCATGGTTTGTTGCTTAAAAAAATTGCCAAAAAGAAGGAAGAATTTGAAAAAGAAAGCAAAATGAAAGGAAAAGAGGAAAGGAAAGAAAATAAATGAATCCTCCAAGGTGAAGAAAATGATAAAAATTGGGGCTTCAAATAAAAAGAAGTGAAATGGTGCCTCGTGTTGAATAAAAATGAAAGTAATGGCCTTGGTTTCGAATTGAAAAGGTTGTGTAGAGTTTGAGGAGGATGTAGTCACTTGAATCCAAATGCATATCCTACCCTTCCCCGAGCCTACATTACAAGCTTAGAAAAGCCCTTTGAGATCTCCGACCGATTATTTTTGAGCTAGCGGCGAATGAAAATAAGGGCAAGCCTATGGTTGGCACTTGAAATTATTTATGAGTGTGAGTGTTTGTATTTGTCCCTCGTGATTGTCATTGTATATATTGTGTTTTTGGGACTTTTGTTCTTGTGAGGGCATGCGAGTTAGGATAGTTGGTGACATTAATGAACTCTGAAAATGAGTCAATTTAGCATGTTTTGGTGAGTTAGTGGTTTTGAGTAATATCTTGAGGATTGGATGTCGCCACTTGGTTGTTCTTAATGTTCCATTGCATCCTTGAATTGTGTTTTAAATAGAGGGCAATGCTTAGATCAAGTTATGATGTGATTGACTAATCATTAGTACCAACCAAAGTCATATTTTGTACTCGAAATGGTTTTTTTTTTTGGCTTATGGTATTGTCTTTGCACTTGTGTTGTGTGCCTCTTGAGTTAGAATTTTTAGTTGCTTGAGGACAAGTAATAGTTCAAGTTTGGGGTTTTATAACTTGGTATTCTACCTACTTATTTAGCTCTTAATCTTATGCTTTTGCAAGTTTAAAGTTGATAAATAGTGCAATTGACACAAATTACTTCTATTTTACAGGTTTCTGTGTTTTAGGTGTTTGGGAAAGATTCGAGTGAAAACTAGACAAATGGAGCAAAAAAGAGCTTTTGATCACTGGCATCAAGTTGGCCATCGCAACCACGAGCCACAAGACATGCAACCGCGATGCACAAGGAATCAAGTGGGCTATCACGACTGCGAGCTACAAGGCATGCGACTGCGATGCACAGAAAATCAAAGCCATGTTGCCGTGATAGTGAATCCACGTGACCGCATGGAAGGAAAAGATAAAGCCTCACGACCGCGAGGATTAGTTATGTGACCATGATGAAAAAGCAATCAGCTGCAGGACAAATTTAAAAATTTCCATTTTTGGAAACCCCAATCCACATAAAACACTTTTCAGTCGTCTTGGAAATCATCTTTGGTTATTCTCACAACTTTTGGCAAGCTTGGAGAGCAAGTTCATCAACCAACACCATAGGAGTGAAGATTTGGATGCTCTTTATTGTAAAATCTTTAGTTTCCATTCCTCAAACTCTTGTTCTTAATTGCTATTTTATTGGTGTATTGTTGACTTGAGATTTGGGTTTTGTATTAGAGATAATAGTTGTTGGGTATTGAATTCATATATAGATTTTGTTCTTGTTTGATTATTTGGGTCTATTAAATCTTCCATGCTTAAAATTACAGTCAATAGTTGCAAACATTGACTTAGCATACTAATTTGGGTTTTTGCTTGAGAGAGAATTTCCCTAAATTTGGGAAGATTCAATAGTAGGGATTTGGGATTTCCACTCTAGACCAAGACTAGAGATAGTTTGGTTGTCGGAAACTCCCATCTAAGAGTTGGGGTTTGAGATAACCCAACTCACCCAAGTTAATTTGGTTGGTTATTGCTTACTCGTGGTGGTACGAGAGAACACACGAGATATATGCTTGATTTGTCAAAAGATGGTTAGGCATACCCTTAGCCAAGACTACCCACGTGTTAATCATGTGCAAGTCTTGTGATTTTAATTCCCATTCCCAAGTCACCCTTGTTGTCCTTGCTTGGCGAAAGAAAGGTGAAATCCATTGAACAATTTATCCTTTATTTGATTTTCTTTTATCCTTAGTTTTAGTTAAAAACCCCTCTTTTTTATATATACCTTTTCCCCTTTCGTTAATTGAACTTCAATAAGTTGCTCTTATTCTTTATTAGCTCAATCGTGACTACATTGTTCTCTGTGGGTACGACCCCAACATCCGTTGGGAATATAAATGTATTTTGCTCTGACAACCGTTGTGACCTCCAAGTTTGGGGAGCACAATTTGAGAGTTCATTAGAAGTCCATAAATCAAGGCTTTGTAGACAGAAAAGCTAAGAAAGAAGAGGAGAGAAATCGTGCCTCGCAATCCATGGTGGATTTGTCCACTCCTCTTGGTAAAATTGATGAAGAAACCCTTCCAAGCTGAACGTATGAACATGTCTCGAACATTAAGCTCAATCAAATTCACTTTGGGGATGATGATGAGGATTTTCAAAATATGAAATTGCCCTAGAGTGAGTTCGTACTGGTAGTGCTAAAACCCCAACAAGAAAAAAAAATTGTATTAGGTGAGGTTGTGAGACGAGAATGGGTGTTAAATCGAGCTCACCAACTTGAGGCCTATGGGGAACAACGTGAAAGAATTCTACCAATGTTTGAGATGTTGTTGAAAAGGCATTCCAAGAGAAGTCAAAAAGAAGAGTTACTTGAAATTGCTATCCGGAAGTTGAACACCGAGGTGAATGCTCGTGTTGAAACATGCACGATCATGGGTAGTAGTTTTGAGTTGTTCCCTATTGAAGATGAGGACACAAGGGATGCTCATGAATTGAAGGTGTTGTGGAAACCAACCATCCCATACATGAATCATGATGATGAAATCAAATGAATGATACTAGAGTTGAAGGCAAGGTCCAACGTTTCATCTTGAAAGAATCTAGTTCATTCGAAAGTGAGGATGTTATGAATGAGGAAAATTTGAGAGTGGAGAAGCCCAAATCATACTCCAACCACTTTTTAACCTTATGGTTTGTTGAATGGACAAAATTTGAAGTAATCAAGCCTTTGGAAGACCTTGGAAGGAGGATGGATTGAGGTTTATTTGGTTTTAAATTTGTCCAGGATAGGAGGAAAAGCTACCTTCCTCAGTTGAAGGCGGAAAAATGCAATATGCGACACCAAGAAAATGGCCTTATCATGTTCTTACCTTCAACCCATGATTATCATCAGAAATTTGATTCAAATTTGGGTCAAAGGTTCAAATCCTCCAAGTGGAAATCGAAATGGTGAGGTAATTTGTGTGCATTGTGACATTAAATTGTGCGCTTGATGGGAGGCAACCCATCATTTCAAATTTTTTGAAGGTTTAAAATTTTTTCTTTCTTTGTTAGAATATCTTAGTTGTAATTTTTGACTAATCCATAAAGTTTTTAGTATTTTTGAGCTATTTGGGAAGGTTGAGAAGTTGAGGACTCATAAAAATCCAATCAAGGACCAAAAAAGGTTCTAAAATGACATGCAAAAATTGGGGCATTTCGCACCCGGAAGTGTGCGTGTCGCACATGAAATTGCACCCCAAAATAGTGAAGCTTCCAAAAAGGTCAAAATGTTCAATGTTAGTGCATTTCACAGCTGGAGTTATGCACGTCCCATCATCCATCACACCCTGGATCAGTAGATGAGAAAAAGATGGCTGAACTTTCCAGGTGAGGTGCACCTACGATGAAAAATCCCACAGATGCACAAGCGCAGGTTCACTGATGTCTGACGCAGGAGTGCTAGTGCCAGAGTGGTAATAATGCCGCAGCTGCACAAGCAGCTAACCCATCAATTGGCACAACAGTGGTAAGACACATACAGGGCAGCGATGCACTTGCGGCCAAACCAACGCAGGTACTCCTGTCGACTCCTCTTCCACAGAATTAAAAACTAAGCACCCTTTCAAATTCTTCACTTCTCTCTAAAATTTTCCCATCCCCCTCTCCTCTCAACTCCCTAATCTTTCTTTGTATTTCTCCCATTCTCACTCACTGCACCCCAGAATTTCAAAACAAGAGAAATCTTAAATTAAAAGGGGAGAGGATTTTTGTTCTTCAAGAAAGAAAAAAGGCACAAGGTTTCAAGTCCAATCGCTCCATAAATCTTCAAGGTACTTCAAGCATAAAAAATGGACCACAACCTTATCAATAATAAACCATTGGGAGATGAAATTAAGGAGGAAGTTGAGGATGCACCATTTGACACCTCGAGGTTCATGTCCCGTGACTGTCAGCGCTGTTACTACAATAATATCCTTGACAAAAAGATAAAGCCGGAAAGGGGGATAGTTAAGAAGAATCTAACAGAGTGCTTCCTGTACTTTTATGGGCATCTGGTCTCTAAAGGATGGAAATGTTTCATACCTAACCTTTGTGAGGCAAATGAAGAATATGTGAGGGAGTTCTACCCAAACTTGAAGCGTATGGACTTCAACAACCCAAAACTCATCATTAGGGGAAAGGTCATGAAATTTGGTCTGGAGCAAATTAATTCATATTATGGGCTGCCCAACGATCCATTTGAGCCTATGCAACAAAAGGATTCATGTTCGGGCACTTGGCTAGTGTCTAAGTTATGCCCTCTGGGAGCAACAATAAGTTGCGAAAGAACACTAAAGTCCATATGATTGAGCACCTTCACAGATGAGGTGAGGATGTGTCTTGAGATTATTTGTAGCCATGTGTCACCTTCCCGGCATAAATCTGGGGTTCCTCCTATTCAGGCCAGGATGATCCATTGCATTCTTGATGACATTTTTGTGAATGCTAGTCACTATATGGTCCTAGAGCTGAAAGAGTATTTGCTTCAGGACAACCCTACATTGATGTTCCCTTCCTTGATTACTAAGTTGTGTCAGTTAGGTGGGGTGGCTGAACATCCTAGAGTTCATTGGGTAGATCCTGAGAAAGCTTACCATCTATTGAAGGTACAGGGAGAAGGAGGTGTATCACATAACAAGAAGAGGAAGATTGATATAGTAGTGGATCCACGTCCCTCCTCTCAGGGCACCCATGCTGAGGGACCTTTTGGGTTAATTACTTCAAAGTTCGACTCTATCCGGGACATTATGAGACAGATTCCTAGTAGCTCTACACAACTTGCACCTTCAACCGACCTCTTCACCAAAATAGAGATGAGTGCGAAAGAAGTGGAGCACGAAGCTACCGCTTCCCTCGACCGACTAAAATACAACAGTCGCGACCTACTTTGATTCAAAAGAAAGGCGAAGGGTTTGGGGCCCTTTCCTATATTATCATGTTGGAAGCGTACCCATATACGAGGGCAAAATCTAGACGATAAAGTAGCTTCAGATGCAAAAGAAAGACGAAAGGGGCCTAGAGGCCTCTAGCAGATAGATTAAAGATGTGAACACCGTAGCTTTTCCTGCCATATGAATGAACTCTTCTCTTAAGGGAAGCTATCTATTAAGTTCCCATGTTTTTCTTCAAACCCCCAATCCGCTCTCGCTCACCGCTACTAACGGGGTCTCGGTTGATTTTCCTTCCTTTAGCTGTTAGCTTCATTTTGTTCTCCTATAAAAATCTTTATTACATTAAGTGTAGTGTGTCCTGCTGGGAGTTGAATTCCAGCTTGTAAAAAAAGGGGTCCAGAAAAGTGTGGCTGACATGGTAAAAGAACAAAAATCAGCCACACTCTCATTTAGTCGAGTGGTGGGTCTAGGGAGAACGAAAGAGATGTGTAGCAGAGGGCATGTGAGGCATTGTGTCGTCAAACAAAAAGAAATTTGCTCTTCCATATCTTAGTAGGAGTACTCCTATGTTAGCAGGACATTTCGTGCAAGAACTAGGTTTGAGTTAGTGCACTAACTAGGTTGTTTTTTCTCGCCTAATGGCTCTATCTCTGAGGTAACCCGGACTAGTAGCAACCGATTCTAGTAAATAAGATATTGTTTCATAGAATTAGTTGTTCTTTCTCTCTCCTTTCTTCTAGAGGAATTGAGTCGTTCATTTTGGTCTAACTTAGTTACTGTACCCCGGTCTCACTCCGACAGCGTACTATCCTAGACCTTTGTCTTTCCCGACATTGATAGAAAGTCATAGTTAGGTTAGCCAGCCTGGTAACCTAGACAAGTGGGAGGCTCCGCACTTTCCCTATCATACGATTCTACCAGACTATTCTATTTCATTCATTCTCCATTCTGTCTACTCCGCCATAATCTAACGATTCTTTCACATATGATATTTTTTGTGAATTCGACATCAGTGATCTACGACCATCCTTTCTTCTTTCCATTCCAAAAAGGAATAGTTGGCTGATAGGTGCCCCGGCCGGGACATCATTCCTTTCTCCTCCTCTAGCTGCTGGTGAGGGTCAATCGACCGATCCCTGGAACCACATTTGTTGATACGTATATGGATAGATAGATAGCGATTCTTCCTCTCAATGACGAGGGACGGAAAGAGAATCCGCTTTAATCGGAATATCTAATTCAAAGGCAAGAGACGAAGAGACAATAAGTTCATTTTGGGTCACTAAAAGGATCGGGATCGAAGGAGAAAGGTTAGGCACTTCCTAAAGTCATTTCAATAAGATGTTGCTTCTTGCATCTTAGATAATTCAACTATTTTATTGATCCAAGGATGAATTTCCCTTAGCCCTTAAGCTTCAAGCTCGAAAGCCAAAATTTAGTCAACAAGTACGGATTTATAGACTGGCATCTTAAAATAAGAAAGGATTGTTCCTGATCCAAAATTTGCAACACAACATAAGTAGAAGCATGCTATGCTAGCATAGAATAGTTGTACCGAGTGAAAACTTCTTTTCTTAGGATGAACAATATAAAGATCTTCTTCGTCGATAACAATTCCTTTCTTCATAAAGGAAGAGAACCGGAAAGCCTTTTATCCATCCTATACTACTTTTTAACCGCCTACTTCTATTTGCCAAGGCAAGTGAAGTTGGTGAGCCGCATGATGGGCAACTATCTCCTGCGGTTCGGAGAGGACTCAACTATTAGTTAGTACCCCCTCATGATAACGCTCTTGTGGAACTAGGCTCTCTTAAGATCGTGCAAAAGAGTTCTTCTTTACCGAGAAGATTGGCATGACTATTTCTATAAGTAAAAGAATGTATGAAGTCGGCCCGAGAAAAAGGAAGAAATTGTCTTTTTAAAGTCAATAAAAGATCATATAATAAACTGATGGGTTAGATAGCAAGATCAACTAGATCAGTAATGGAAAGGGTGGCTATAATGGTCCTTCTCAGAGGACCAAGCCACTCGAACAAAGTTAGATTAGCGGAATGCAAATTCTTGACCGATGAGCTTCAATATGAGCTTCAGAGTCGATGACCTGATTTTGGAAGCAGTTGAGATGCCTTTCCTGGGCCAGACTTGACTCAGCTTGACCTACTTGACTCAGCGGTTAGAGTATCGCTTTCATACAGGGTGTCAGTTAGAAAGGTTCAACCAATGTTCGTTCAATCAAGCAACATTCTTTTTTCCTTAACTTAGGGAGAGGGAAGAGGGCTTGCTTTTTTCTTGTCTTGAATTTATATAGAATTTATATCAGGTATAGTTGGTTAGGATGAAGCGTTAGCAGATATAGCAAGTGTGCCGGGGATGCGGCTCGGGTATAGTAGGTCTGGACGCCTAGCATGAAAGAGCCTTCTCTGGTAGCAGCACTATACCTTAGTATCTCTCTAGCTTCCAAGAGAAGAGAAAAAAGAAAAGGATAAAAAAGAGGAGAACAAAAGAAAGGAACAAGCACGGATAGCCCCTCACTGGAAGAGGGTGATGATGGAGGAGATGAGTGCACTTGAGAAGAATGAGACATGGGAGATTGTTGATTTACCTCCTGGAAAGAAGACTGTGTGCTTTATAGCTCCAACCTAGTCAAGGGGCTTTGATGCCCTTTGTATAGGTTGGGTTGCTGGATACGGGATCCTTGTAGTAGGCTGGAGGGATTCTCCTAAGAGAAGCTTTAGCCCTTGAACCTGAAACGACTTTTATGAGCGCGTGTCAGAACTGGCCGATCTAGCTCATCTTCCACTTTTGTTTTTGGGTTGCTAGCTTTAAGTCATTTAGGTGAAGTGAGCCTAAACTCTGCTTTAATATTCCTTACTTGCTACGGCTGGATTCCCGCCTGGACCATCTATTCGAAATCCTAAACCTGTTACCAACCTTTGAGCAAGGGGTGCGCTACTAGATAGACACCCGGGAATGGGGATCAAAGAAAGGTAGCTTGCTTCTCTCTTGGATGGATGGCGACTTATGTAGTGGTCGGCCTTCCTACCAGAATGCCTTCTTGGTCAAAGAGCCCCTTTTTTACTAGTAAGGACGCAGGAAGCAAAAAAACTTGGGCTAAGGACGGAGAGGTGAACCCAAGTGTTTGATCAATACAAGAGTTAGCTAGGCCACTTTTCCGAATGATAGAAAGAGTCGCTTAACGCTATGCTCAAAACAAAGAATCGGCCCCAACCCCAGCCCTTTCCTTACGATGATTCATGCCTTGCTCGTGCCGTAAGAATATCGTATGCAAATGATTTCACTTTTGGTATAGAATAAATGGGCGAAAGCCCGATGCAGCAACTTGCGAGGGGTTGTGCTTTGCTACTTGCTTAGGTTTCCATCTATTGTATTTATCTACATGGGAATGAATTTGTCCGTCAAACCCGCAATTTGTATGCACCCAAACATGTTCAATCGACCTTCGGCGTAAACGACTTCGTACTGCTATAGGCTCTAGTTAGGACTTAGATATGAACACCCCCCCTCGTTAAAATCCACCCTAAAGTTTCTTAGTAAACAGGGATCGTTCAGTAATAACCTAGTCTTTCGCGAGACTTCAGGTTTACCTCTTTTGTTAGGTCTCGACTTTTTCGTTATGATCGCATTTTGTACCCCTACTAAGAACTTGAGAGATGGAACTATGACTCACAAAAGTGGTATATTAGTGCCTTATGCGGGAAATCCTTGCTTGACTTGTTGATCATCTATCATTACTGGCGAAGCAAGAATACCGATAATCAACTCGCTTCCTCTCTGATATCTAAGTTTTTTAGATGAGACGGTTCACACAATTCACCATAGTAGAGCAGGCAGAGGTTCAGGATTCGAGTCTTGCCGCCACTTATTAACAGTAGAGGTAGGAGATCCTGTTAACGAAAAGTCTAGGGTGCAGCTATTCAAGCATCTCAAAGTCTATCTATAACGATTGCTATTTCATATAGGAGCTTATGCTAAAGGAAGTGGTAATCCCTAGCTTGAGACTCAAACTTCGAAAGCCAACCTGCCAACAAACATTGTGGGAGAATACTCTTCACCATCATCAGAAAATATTTCTTAGCAGCAACCTTGAAATAGGGTAAAGTTTGACTGCATCAAGATCTAAAGCCAGGTATTCTGTACCAGCTCGGCTAGATCAAAGACTGCCGTAAGTTGTATCTTGAGTCTTAAGAATTGGGTCCCTTAGCCCCTGGATCGGTGCGCAAGCAAAAGAAGAACAAAAAAGAGGGGCCTCTGGCTTATTAAGAAGCATATAAATGACATACTAAGCAGAAGCGCGTAGACTCAAAAGAAGGGAGAGGAGCGTTAAGCCACTTGAATGTAAGGAGAGGTTTCGAAGAGAAAGTTTGACGTATATAGATATAGTGAGTGTGCATGCAGGGTGTAGGTATACCACTTACGAGAAAGAACCACAAGTCAGTAAAGTAGTTAACCAAACACAAGTAACAAGTTCGTCAGTCCTTCCTCCGATGCCTCCCGTTCATTCTTCTTCATTTCATCATTTTGTTGTGTTGTTCTGTTCATAGGTCCCAAGCCCTTCTTAGAAAGCCTCTTCCCTCTCCTTAAGTTAATAAAAAAAGAATGCTACTTGATTGAACGAACATTGGTTGAACCTTACTAACTGACACCCCAGTCATAATGCCACCCACGTCTTTTTTTCTTTTGAACAAGCCTTCTAAATCAATTTTTTTTATTTGAGTTCATAATAACTGGTGGGTTTCATTAATGAAAATAAAAGTGAAGGCCCGCCATCTGCTAGCATTGTGGTTTTCCATCGATTCTTTATCAATGGCCCACCCTTTCTTTGAACCTTGTCAATGATTGAACTCGATAAGCCAAGGAAAAACAACCACCGCTTGGTTTTGACACTCAAGCGACCCGCCCTGCTAAAGAAGATCAATGCAAAGGTTAGATTTCACCACCTCTATCTACCCAACTAGTAATATTTGATCTAAAAAAATCCAACCTGGAAACTTTCTCTCCCCCAGAAAATAGCCAGTACGGTACGCAAGACGGTAATCCTTCTTTATAAGAGTCCTCAGTCTTAGGGTCCTTGTAGTCCATTAGGAAGAAGGGGAATCAAAGCTCTATGTCCTTGAAGAGATGATAAAAGAGAGAAAGACCGCTTTACTTTCTATGGGAAACTCGAGACTCTTTAGAATTGTGAATTTATAGTTATCACACGCACTTGGTGCCCTTGACTTTCTTCAAAATTCTTTTTTAACCAAGTGTTCAAATGACACTGTTTGGGGTATTCTAACTCAGCAACGACGTACTAGCTATTAATACATAATTAACTAAATAAAAGTGTTCCCTCTCTGATATCTAAGTTTTTTAGATGAGACGGTTCACATAATTCACCATAGTAGAGCAGGCAGAGGTCCAGGATTTGAGTCTTGCCGCCACTTATTAACAGTGGAGGTAGGAGATCAAGTTAACGAAAAGGGTAGGCTGTAGCTATTCAAGCATCTCAAAGTCTATCTATAACGATTACTATTTCATATTGGAGCTTCTGCTAAAGGAAGTGGTGGCCAGAGCCCTTCAGTGAAGAATCTCTAATTCCCAATGGGAGAGCATGCTCCCAGAGAAGAGAAGCGCTTAAGCAAAGCTGGTTGACTTGGAAGTTGTCCAGTTAGAGGAGGATGCCCCAAGCCAATGGTGACCAAAAAGCACCTTTTAGGGGGGTTCTATCGAAGACTTTTAGTGCATCTATGTTGTACATCTACAAGACCTCAAAATGATAAAGAAGATGGTACACTTGAATTGTATTTCTTAAGTGCTTATTGCTTGAAGATTTGATAGCACTTGCAAGAGACTGGGTGAATGACAGGAACGAAGGCACACTGAACCTCCAAAGTGGATTGGTACTGGACAACTAGGACATCTAATGCACTGATAGCAATCATTCCATCTAAACTCTGAACATGGGGGCATTTCCTCACTAAGATATACAATGTTAAAAGCACGCATAGACGCACTAATGCTAAGGGCTGGCGCTGAGCCATGTAAGACACCATCGGGTTGAAAGCACCATCAATCACTATGAACTCTTTCTTGAAGAGAAGGTATTGATGAAAGTTTGAGGGATTTGGGGGGACTTTTTAAGGAGAATTGTGGAAGTTTGTGGAGATGAATGGGAGAAAAGGAGAAGGTGGCTGTTTATAATGAAGAAAAAGAAAAAGAAAGGTCACTGGGTCAGTCTCTGGGTTAGGTCGATCAACGAGTAGGTCAAATAATATTTTAAAACGTACATTGGTGTGTCGCGACTCCGGAAAGTCAAATTCTATATTGCAAGTGCAAGTCAACATTCCTGATATGAAAGTGAAAGCCGGCCTCTACTACAAAAGAGAGAATCCACTTCAGATAACCACGTCTCTACTAGGCAGCATGTGGAATGGCCGAGAGCGGACCTTTTTGGATATATAATCAACACAATTATCATGTTTAATAAACACAATGTCAAAAATTGACCCAAACAAATCAACATGTCAATCATGAAGCACATATCAAAGAGTTTTGGAAGGGTCTCATTTTCATTCAAGAACAGTTAAAAACATGTATGTGCTCATTTATATCATGCCAAAGTCTTCCTAGCTACGTTTACCTAACACAACCTAAACATGCTGGTTCAACAGAAATAAAAGTCCTTGAGGAAAGAACACAATAATAAAACACCAAGGATGCGAATACCTAAGGTACCCTCGTGGGTTGCCTCCTATGCAATACTTGATTTAACATCATGGTATGATTTGAATAATATGAACCTTGAGTCATCAAAGCCTTTCTGACTCGGCCTGGCCCGGTCACCGGGATGGCTAACCTAACTATAAATTTCTATCAATGTCAGGATAGACAGAGGTCTAGGATACAAATTTAGCTGGAAGTGTGTGCTTGAACGTAGATTGGGAAGTGCGAGAGATCAGCCCCCCTTCTAATAAAATTTCCTTCTTTCGCTGTTAAGCAAGTCCCCATTCTATTCGGCTGGCTTTCTTATAATCTTTTCAAGATATACTCTCTCTGTGTATTGAAATCCGATAGAGTCTTCTTCCTGCTTATGCCCCGGGTGGGTCAAGTCTAATCTGTCTTTCTGGAACTGCACTCATAATGAATTCTTTCATTTGATACCGGGGAAAGAAAGAGCTATGCTATTGACCGGACCCTTTTTTCTTATTTTGTTTGAAGCAGGCCAAATCATTTGCACGGATTACTTACTAAAGGAATGCCCCGGGAACTTGGATAATTAAACCATAGGTTAAAGAAGGGATTCTCTGAAATGTTGTTATAAATAAATAAGAATGTCTTAAATGGTTAAATTACCGGGGTTAGGGGAGGTCCCTCCCCATGTTGTATTTAGGTACTAGGAGAAGGGTCAGGACTGGATATATCTGCTAGTATGTGTTAAGGAGTGAATTGGGCTTAGTCTTCAGACGGGATTTACGTTGAGTTTACGTACCCGGGTTGAGGGTAGGTGATGGTTATTAATTTCCTTATGTATTTTATGTTTGTGTGCTTTACTTAAGTATTGTATGAGTTGCATGCTTAGGGAGTGTGTTATGAATGTCTAAATGTCCGGTTATCAATCTTATGAAATGAACTAGGTGTTATTGCTTGTTGGTCTACAAGTGTTGATTTGTTCATTGTTTGTGACTATTTGATTTCTATGTGACATTCTGTTGGCTTGGGTACCATGTCTGGTACATGTTACTTTTTTGGTTAGCTTGGGTACCACGCTTGGTACATGTTACTATTTGGTTGGCTCGGGTACCACGTCTGGTATGGAAATTATAAATGGTTGGCTCGGGTACCACGCCTGGTACAGGTTTATTTTATTGAACTGTTGTATTTTGATGATGGTTCCATGAGTGGACCGGGTTGTGTTTCTGAACTGTGTTTATTTTCATATGGTCCTTGAGAGGCTGGGTCATTGTATTTGATTATGAGTTTGGTCTTGGTGTAGACTGGATTGCATGTTTAACACTTAGGTATTGCTAGGGGGATCCCGGAGTGGGTTCGGACTATGTGGAAGGAGATATATGTAAGTTAGTTCATTGAATGTGGTTACTGGTTGGGAAGTGGATTTATGTGGGGATAAACTATAAGGAAGACCAAGAGTCGGGAGTTGTGTTGCTAGTTAGCACTATTATGTTGTGGAATTGTCATAGGGACCCCTGAGAGGTCCGGAATACTTGTTAGTAGCATAATGAGTGTGGTTGGTCTGGGTTGGCAGTTACTGGGTTGTTTCTAGGTGCTTAGTCGTAGGGGTTGGTTGAGTAATCAGAGGAGTAGTCCGAAACTGGACTTAGTGGTTGGGCCAGTAAGGTGACTTGGGAAGTCTAAGGCTAAGGTGACTTGGGAATTCCAAGGTTAAAGCAACTTTGGAAGTCTATAGTTAAGATGACTTGGGAAGTCTAGGTGATAAGTGGGACTTGAGAAGTCCTAGGTATTGGGGGTAAGGCTAGGGTAGTGGAGCTGGCAGAGGAATAGTTAGGAAGGGTTGAGGGATGAGGTATAAGTAGATGGTCGGTTGAGATTTGGATCTGGTAAAGGAGGAAGTTGGAGGATGGGACCATTGGAATTATTTACATGCTTTCCCTTATTCCTATTATATGATGGTACGAGTGGATTTGGGTCGACCGATGATGCCTACCAGTACGTGTGTTTGTACTGATTCTACTCTTGCTATACGTTTTTGGGTATAGTCTGGTGGCAGAGTTGGTGGTATTTCATAGGTACACGATGGCAATCTTCAGCAGCTTCTACTCTTGTTCCATGGTGGGAGCTGTGTCATCTTACTTTTCATTGCATTACTCTTGTAATAGCTTTTGTACTGGCTTAGACTAGATCCTAGGGAAAGTTACTTCGAGTGGTAAAACTGGATTATTGTATTCATTGCAAAAAAGATTTTCTGAGATAAAAGATTTAAATAGTTTTCCTGTATTAAAAAGAGGTTTTTAATGGTTATACTTGGTTTTTCCGCATTTACCTGTTGGAACGGGTGGTAAGGGTTCATCTATCTAGGTGCATAGAGTAGAAGCCTACAAGACCTGGTAGGTGGGGTCATGATAGATGGTATCAAAGCGTAGGTTACCGGTCTTCCAGTACAAAAGCAAAATGTTTATTAGAGTCATGCGGATTGGTGTGTTGACATCCACATCTAATCTTTGGGAAGCTATGAAGCATTCAAGGAAACATCTCTTCTTCCTTTCATTTTTGTTTGATTGTTTACTTACTTGTAGGGGTTGAGTCCAATTGGTATCTCCCAATTCCAATTGGTATCTCAACGAAGTGCAGGATCTCATGGGACTCTAGTTGCAACGAGACAAGCAAGAGAAGTTGGAACCGAGAAGGTTCCAATTGATATCTGGCCTGAGAGGTTGCGGTAAGACATGGACGATTGGCTAAAGGTCATCCATCGGATTAATAAGGGGTAATTTATGTGATTCGATTCCATTGTAGTTTAAAAACTCAATTGGTTGTGTGTTTCGATACTCGTATGACTTACTTGGTTGGGTGTGATTTGTTGCCTTGCTGTGAAGTTGTGGGTCTAAAGGTAGTCAAAAGTTAAATTGGTATGATTGGTTTGTGTTGTAATGCTATGTGCGACGGGTTATAATTTCATGTTATTTTCGAAAAGGGACTAATCATTGGCTAAGATGGTAAGGGGAAAAGATTTACGATTGTAGGAAAACTTCGGTTTCAGGACAGTCGGGACTTGGTTGGGAACAATGGGATTGTCCCTACAGGATGATGAAAGGGTGTTGTTGTGATTAATTTTCTTGTACAATTCTTTTATGATTGGTGATAATTGGGTGCTAAGTTTGATTTGTGCATTTCCAGGAATGGTCTTAGAGGTTGTTTAAGACCATGGAGGGATTGCCGGGGTTAGACAATGAAAACCGAGAAGGGGGATGAGTACACTTGCTGAAAATTTCAAATTTCTGTACTGTTACCGTCGGGACCGCCATAGCGGAACTGCACTGCTACGGCGATCCCGCTATAATGGGATTTTTATTGCTATGGCGGTACCGCTATGGCAGAGTGACAACCACTATAGCAGATGGACGCGGGGCAGAATGCCTACCCTATGTTCCCCTGTTTTTCATTTCATTCCCGAGGCTTTAAAACGCAATAGTTAAGCTATAAATTGCTACGTAAAACCAAGAAACCACTCATAGAAGTAGTGTAGCATGCTTAAAAAAAAGGGAAATTGTTTAAAACAAGCATCAATGTGTGAAAATCAAAGGGGAAAAGGGAACGAGAATACTGTCTAGAACAAGCCCCAAACAGGGGCAAAAACCCAAGAACAGTAAAATGTCTTAATAAAGAAGGGAGGGAGAAGTCCTAAGCCTCATCATCACTCAGGAAAGGGAACTCCTGCATGTCTTCGGGCTCAAGTGTGGGAAGCTCCTGACCAGGGGCGACGCAAGAGAACATGACCTTGAGGGTCTTCCACATCCGGGCAAACATGCAATCCCGGGAACTTCTCTTGTTCTTCTCTTCCTCAAACTCCCTGCAGACTGCTACAAAATCCTGAGCGGTACCTCCGGCAGTAGTTCCCTCTGTGAACCTCCAAACCGCGGCAAAGGTCTCATCCAACTAGTGGCTAGTAATTGGGGGCTGAGGCAGGGAAGGAGCAGGAGTGTCATTGATGTGCCCCCATTCTATGGCACTTTCGACGCCTCTAAACTAAGAACAATCGTAAGTTTTCAAGGAACCGTCGTCGTTTTTGATGTTTTATGTTATGTTTTCAGGAAAGAGAGACAAACATAGAAACGGAAGGAAATACGAGCAAAACGACGTTCTGGATAAGAGTGACGGCCAGAGTGACGGCCAGTCACCATGGTGATGGTCCGTCACCCCAAACTATCAACTTGAGGCAGCACCACTGCCTAGTGGTGACGGCCACCGTGACGGTCCGTCACCCCAAACTGTCAAGTTGAAGCAGTGCGCGACGCGGATTCCGAACGTTTTTGGGTTTATTTCCTGGACTCCTATAAATACCCTATGTTAGGTTTATTTCATGCATTCAATTACAAAAATAATTATTCATTACCCAGTAGTTTTAGGAGAGTTTTGAGCAAGAATTTGAGAGCAACCACACGTTTTCTTCTTCTTGAAATCGTGTTCTTTATCGTTCTTGGGATCTTGGTTTTCTTGTTCTTGGATAATTGAAGCTTGTTTTCATTATATTGTAAGAATCTCTTTTCTCTTTATTATGAATATGAATCTCTTTTCTTTCCATCAAAGCATGATTAACTAACTTCCCACAACTAGGGTTGTGGGAGCCATGGCTAAAGTAGCAATATAGATTCCGGGTAGCGTCGGGTTCAATATTTGTGATTGTCACGTTGTTAATCATTCATTCTTCACGTTTTCTTGTGGTTGCAAACATTAGAACATGCCTAGGTTTAATTTGCTTGAGTAAAGAAATTAAAACCGGGAAATTTGGTAAATAACGAGGATTCGAGACTACCAACTCTCGTTTTATGATTAATGTTGTAACTAGATTAATCTACTTGATGTTTAGGATTGAAATATAAAAGCTCACCTTTTCAAGTTCGAGAGAATTGAGAAGGAAATTCGTCTATTTGGTTGAGAAATGTTTAGATAATACCATTAATTCAATCACATCGTGACACGCATATAGGAAAGAACCCGGTTAAGCTTGAATCGACATTGTTATAACGCCATGGTGAACACTTCCCTAGTTCTCTCTCATATTGATTAAAACTCGTACGTTATTAGTAGCTTTGTTCAAATATTGATTTCACAAATCCCCCCTTATTTACCAGAAATTATTGACCACTAGTCAAATAAATCACGAACGACCTAATTTGCACCTTATTCCCTGTGGGATCGACCCCAACCTCTGTTGGGTTCTATATTTGCCAACGACCGCTTACGCTTCTTAACTTGAGGTGTAGTTTGGGCGTTATCAAATTTTGGCACCGTTGCCGGGGAATACGGTTGTTTATTAAGTTTGGTGTGTTTATTTGACTCTTAGTCATATTTCCTGCTTTTATTTTTATTTGTTGTTTTTGTTTTTACAGGGTACATAGTTGTGCATGCCAAGTACCCGAGGCTCGGGTGAACCAATATTACCCTACGACCCCGAGCTTGCAAGAACAATAAGGCGAAACATGAATGAGCAACAACAAGAGGCAGCGAGACTCGCCGCAACTCAGCAAGCCCAACTACGTTTGAATGCTGGTGGTCTTGAGGTCGACATTGAGTTGAACGATGAGGAGGTCGACTTAGATGGAGTTGGTGCCACGGGCGCTATTGCGTTTCCCCCGCTAGCACCCGGGGCCAAGTTCAACATCACTAGCACAATGATTCAGCTGTTGAATTTGAGAGGAGTGTTCCGTGGTGTTGCTGGTGACGATCCAAACCGGCACCTGATGAATTTTGTGGGTATCTGCAAATCGTTCGAATTTCCTGGAGTGAGTCAGACAGCGATCAGGCTCAGGTTGTTTCCGTTTTCTCTGTCCGATGAGGCAGCATTATGATTGACAGAGCTAACCCCCGACTCTATCACAACCTGGGGAGAGTTGAACGGAGCTTTCCTAGAAAGGTTCTTTCCTCCCTCAAGGATGATACAGTTGAGGGATGAAATTAGCAACTTCAGACAACAACCTCATAAGGCGTTACATGAGACTTGGCTGCGGTTCAAGAAAAAGCTGACACAATGCCCAAACCAGCAGTTGACCGATAATTTTTTGATGCAGACATTCTACAGGGCACTGAATTCGGCTACCAAGCCGACATTGGATAATGCAGCAGGTGGAGCATTTATGGGTCTCACTTTTTCCGATGCCACAACTATTTTGGACAGGCTCACCAAAACCAACAGGGCCTGGCATACACGTGATACAGAGGTAGCAACTAGCACTTATGCAGTTGGTATGTCAGCAGAGCAGTGCATGAAGGAGGAATAGCGGGACCATGATATGGCCCATCTGAAGACGCAAATGGACCTACTGACAAAGCATTTATTGTCAGGAGGTATCGAAAAGGTGAAAGCTGTGGGTTCCCAAGGTAGAGCAGCAGAGTTTGAATCTGATGAGGAGGCAAATTATTTGGGTGGTTTCCAGGCCAACGGCCAAGGAAACCAAGGTCAGAATTATCAGAAGGACAACTACTATGAAAAAGCTGGCTACAGAGATCGCGATCAGGGGAACTGGAAGAATAACACTGAT
The DNA here is from genome assembly GCA_003996215.1 of Jaltomata sinuosa. Lineage (NCBI taxonomy): Eukaryota > Viridiplantae > Streptophyta > Magnoliopsida > Solanales > Solanaceae > Jaltomata > Jaltomata sinuosa. The sequence continues at coordinate 36,897 of QJPP01005279.1, forward strand.
AGAGGTGGGTTGTATGTACCACCTGGAAATTGGGATAGAGCTAGCACCGAGACAGGGACGTCTAAATTGGAGAACATGATGGCGAAGATGCTGCAAAAGGTGGAATCTACTGACTCCGCGGTAAAGGAGATGAGGACCAAACTATCAACAATGAGTCAGGTAGTGGATTCACATTCCACCTCGATCAAGCAATTAGAGCAACAAGTGGGTCAGATCTCGGCGGCTCTAAATCAAAGGAGGACAGGTACCCTGCCGAGTGACACTATTCAAAACCCGAGGAATGATGCGAGCTGTATGGCGATCACTACAAGAAGCGGTAAAATATTACCGGAATCACATCTGGTAATTCAGACTCATGAGGGTAATATCGCGGACGACAAGGCGGTAGAGGAGGCTACTCAAAGGCCCGCGGATAAAAGCAAGGAAACTGAAAAACTTCCAACTATGATGCCTCGGCCACCGCCTCCGTTTCTGCAACGTTTGAAGAAGAAAGTGGAAGATGGCAAGTTCCTAAATTTCATGACCATGCTCAAGCAGATATCAATAAGCATCCCACTGGTGGAAGCGCTTGAACAAATGCCCGGATATGCCAAGTTCATGAAGGACTTGATTACCAAGAAGAGGTCAGTGAGCGTGGAACCAGAAGATAACCTCCACCACTGCAGTGCTATTTCCTCAAGATCGTTAGTGGACAAAAAGAAAGATCCAGGTGCTTTTACTATTCCCTGTACTATCGGGAAGCTCAATTTCGGAAAAGTATTATGTGATCTTGGTGCTAGCATCAACTTGATGCCGCTAGCAATCTATAAACAATTGGGTTTGGGAGCTCCCAAACCAACGACCATGAGGGTGGTAATGGCTGACCGTTCAGTGAAGCGACCGGTGGGAATATTGTCTGATGTGCTGGTAAAGGTTGGTAAGCTTATATTCCCATCTAACTTTGTGATCTTGGATTGCGAAGTGGACTTTGAAGTCCCCATAATCTTGGGACGACCATTGCTGGCCACTGCGAGAGTGTTGGTTGACATGGAAAAAAACGAACTGACATTCAGATTAAACAATGAATTGGTCAAGTTTGATGTGTGTAAATCGATGAAGCAACCAAGAGACATGAGAGTGGTCACGGTCATAGATGTGGTTGAGGAAGCCCCTGCGTAGAAGGGTCCTGTCGAGACCCTAGCTGTTACAATAAAGAGGTTGTGAGCGCAAGAAGGGAAACATGTCGAGGAAGGCGGTGAAAACAAATCAAGAAAGAGAAAACACCGCAAGAAAATCAGCAAAGAAAGAGTAAAGAAGTTTCCGCGACTAGCTGCGGAGCCGATAAAAGAGGAAGTTGGAGCTCAACGAGATGGGGTAGCTGGCACTTATTCCATCAATTTCGCCGGCTTTGGAGACCCTGGCGGTCCCCAACATCAGCCAGACTCTGAGCCCCATGGACTTCACAGGTATTCCTTTCTCTCACAGTTTTAGTTTTCACATGTATGCATTGGGGACAATGCATGAGTCTAAGTTGAGGGTGTTGGGTTACCTGTGAGTCTTTCACCATCGAGGGTTTTTGTTGCCGTGTTTCTTTTCCCTCCGGTGTGCTATCTAGTAGAACCGGCATGTTTAGGTTGTCATTTGAATTTAGTTGTTTTTAGTGTCTATAGCAAGCATGGCATTGTTGGTTGGTAAATATACTAAAAGGTGCCCCCTCTGAAAAAGTTGATTTTGTACTTATGTTTGAAACGATTGACTGTCTGGATCCTTGGATGTCATTGTGTGGTTATGATTGGAATAAGTATGTTAAGCCGAGTTCTTGTCTTGATAGTTGGTAGTGGTATGGTTTCTTGGTGCCAAGTGTGTGTGAGCGTATTGTTATAAATTCTTACTCTGTGCATGCATCTAGAACTTGCCCGGTCTATTTTGTTAAAGTTTGAAGTTGGTTGCTTAGGAAAGGATCACATGCCCTTTTTGTGTGCAGTCCACTTAGCCTATAAGACCGTCCAAATGTAAATAATCCCTTTGATTCCTGTTTGAGCCATAATTGACCCTGTTCTTTTAATAACCAGTCACCGTTCCTTGTTTAACTTTGAATCACTATTTTGGCCCTGGTCCTTCCTTGGACATCGTGCACCTCAACCCAGGCAATTAGCCTAAGTTTAGGGTGGCTACTATAGAGGTTAATGATAAGAAAAATAAGATGGAAAAGATTGGTTGTGAATAGAATGAAAATTTCGGGTGTGTGTCTAAGAAAAAGATAAAGAAACGAAGAAAAACAAAAAAAAGGAGATGAAAAAGAATGAAAAAGAAATAAAAATAAATAAAAAAAGTGTCAAAATAAAGAGGCCGCACCTGTAGCTAGAAACAAAGGAATAAGGAGGTGAATAAGGATGGGCAAAGTAAAGTTATGTGGAAATAGTAGGTCGGTGAATCCAAGGAGGGTTTAGTCACTATTCCCCAAACGTATCCTCCCTGCACCCGAAGCCGCATTACAAGCCAAAACAAGTCCTGTAGTGATCCTGAATGGCTTTCTGAAGAGCTGAAATAGAATAGTAAGGGCAAGCCTATGGCATCGCATGTGCATTGTTTGAAATCGTTTGTGAGTGTGAGCATCTTACCTAGTCCTAAATCTTGTGTGTGGGACTTCTTTGCGGTTAGGGCACCAAGATGTCTGTATTGTCTATTGACTGTTAGGATAGCTGTGCGTGTGTATGCATAATATTCTATCATATCGGAATGACATGTTTGGATCCTTGCAAGTTAACATTTCATACATTTGTGTGCTACTAGGGTGGCTTGATTTAAGAATTAATGAACTATTGAATGACCATGAGTTGCTAGAGACACGAGTTTGTTTTCTTAGTTGAGTCGTCTTATTGTTTTTGTGTCATGTTGCTTGAGGACAAGCGAACGTTTTAAGTTGAGGGTGTTGATGTGCCGCCATTCTACGGCATTTTCGACGCCTCTAAACTAAGAACAATCGTAAGTTTTCAAGCAACCGTCGTCGTTTTTGATGTTTTATGTTATGTTTTCAGGAAAGAGAGACAAACATAGAAACGGAAGGAAATACGAGCAAAACGACGTTCTGGATAAGAGTGACGGCCAGTCACCATGGTGACAGTCCGTCACCCCAAACCGTCAACTTGAGGCAGCACCACTGCCTAGTGGTGACGGCCACCGTGACGGTCCGTCAAGGTCGTGACGGTCCGTCACCCCAAACCATCAAGTTGAAGCAGTGCGCAACGCGGATTCCGAACATTTTTGGGTTTATTTCCTGGACTCCTATAAATACCCTATGTTAGGTTTATTTCATGCATTCAATTACAAAAATAATTATTCATTACCCAATAGTTTTAGGAGAGTTTTGAGCAAGAATTTGAGAGCAACCACACGTTTTCTTCTTCTTGAAATCGTGTTCTTTATCGTTCTTGGGATCTTGGTTTTCTTGTTCTTGGATAATTGAAGCTTGTTTTCATTATATTGTAAGAATCTCTTTTCTCTTTATTATGAATATGAATCTCTTTTCATTCCATCAAAGCATGATTAACTAACTTCCCACAACTAGGGTTGTGGGAGCCATGGCTAAAGTATCGATATAGATTCCGGGTAGCGTCGGGTTCAATATTTGTGATTGTCACGTTGTTAATCATTCATTCTTCACGTTTTCTAGTGGTTGCAAACATTAGAACATGCCTAGGTTTAATTTGCTTGAGTAAAGAAATTAAAACCGGGAAATTTGGTTAATAACGAGGATTCGAGACTACCAACTCTCGTCTTATGATTAATGCTGTAACTTGATTAATCTACTTGATGTTTAGGATTGAAATATAAAAGCTCACCTTTTCAAGTTCGAGAGAATTGAGAAGGAAATTCGTCTATTTGGTTGAGAAACGTTTAGAAGATACCATTAATTCAATCACATCGTGACACGCATATAGGAAAGAACCCGGTTAAGCTTGAATCGACATTGTTATAATGCCATGGTGAACAATTCCCTAGTTCTCTCTCATATTGATTAAAACTCGTACGTTATTAGTAGCTTTGTTCAAATATTGATTTCACAACCCCCCCTTATTTACCGGAAATTATTGACCACTAGTCAAATAAATCACGAACGACCTAATTTGCACCTTATTCCCTGTGGGATCGACCCCAACCTCTGTTGGGTTCTATATTTGCCAACGACCGCTTACGCTTCTTAACTTGAGGTGTAGTTTGGGCGATCCCGCTATAATGGGATTTTTATTGTTATGGCGGTACTATGGCAGAGTGACAACCACTATAGCAGAAGGACGCGGGGCAGAATGCCTACCCTATGTTCCCCTATTTTTCATTTTATTCCCGAGGCTTTAAAACGCAATGGTCAAGCTATAAATTGCTACGTAAAACCAAGAAACCACTCATAGAAGTAGTGTAGCATGCTTAAAAAAAAAGGGAAATTGTTTAAAACAAGCATCCATGTGTGAAAATCAAAGGGGAAAAGGGAAGGGGAATACTGTTTAGAACAAGCCCCAAACAGGGGCAAAAACCCAAGAACCCTAAAATGTCTTAATAAAGAAGGGAGGGGGAAGTCCTAAGCCTCATCATCACTCAAGAAAGGGAACTCCTGCATGTCTTCGGGCTCAAGTGTGGGAAGCTCCTGACCAGGGGCGACGCAAGAGAACATGACCTTGACGGTCTTCCACACCCAGGCAAACATGCAATCCCGGGAACTTCTCTTGTTCTTATATTCCTCAAATTCCCTGCAGACTGCTACAAAATCCTGAGCGGTACCTCCGACAGTAGTTCCCTCTATGAACCTCCAAACCGCGGCCAAGGTCTCATCCAACTAGTGGCTAGTAATCGGGGGCTGAGGCTGGGAAGGAGCAGGAGTGTCATCATGATCATCGTCAGCACCCTCAATCGGCTGGCTACTTCCTGCTTCATCCACCTTTCTCTTCTTCTCGGAAGATACCACTATCACCCAGAGGGGTTCGAATGGGTCATCTATCTTTACCTCTCTATCAGTATGATCCATGGGCACCCCAACTCGCCTACAAAGCTCGGACACCAAACCCAGAAGATAGGGGTCCTTCCTATGACCTCGGTAGAATTCCTTCCACTCTAAGATAATCTGGTCCCCCACATTCAGGATAATTCCTGCATGGCACAAGCAATCACCAGGGCCCAAACATAAGTCACGTCGGTCTTATTACCCGATGGGTGGGTCCTCTGAGACACCAAGTTGAGCCACCTCCTAGCATCAGTGGAGAAGTAGGCGCTAGTGATGTCCTCGGGACTGACCCAGTAAACCTGATCTCTGCACTCTTCATCCACTAAAGTGTCCCTCAACCAAGTCATGTCCCAAAGCTGAAACTTGGCCACATATGCTTCATTGAAGACATGAGGAACTCCTAGCACCTCATTGATCATCTGGGAATCCACTGGAACATCCACCCCCTGGATACAGATAGTGGGGTTGGGCTTGTCCCAATGGACAGTAGGAAGAATTGCATAAAACTCCTGCACCCAGCTTGTCCGCGCATGAGGGGGAGACACTAGCAAGGATTCCTAACCAAACTCTCAAACCCTACGATGGAAGGCGGTTGCTTTTCCATCAACACCTTTCATTTTACAGCCCCTCTCGAAACAGAAACCCAATCGGATATAGTCCTGGAACCTCTCCTGACTTGCATCATCAGGGAACCTCACATAATCATACATTGGGTATTGTCCTTCAACCATTGATTGGTTAACCTGCAATGTAGCAAAGGGTGGGGTTAGGGCTTGTTTCAGCCTGAAGGGATGAGTTAATAAAAAGGGGAAATTTTTTCTAAGTGTTGTCCTGGGGAGGCCACTGGTTTGCGATCTTCTTCTATAGTAGATGACCATCCGCTACGGCATAACCTCTATAGCAGATAATTCTCCATTATAGCAGAACTGCCATAGTGATTGGACTCTGCTATAGCGGTATTCATCATCCTAGAAACTCCAAGGGGTGCATCAATGGCGCCCCTTGACCCAAAACTCCAATTTTAACAATCCAAGTTCAGATCAGTGCCCCTAATGTGTTTTATTACAATTTTCTACAAAATTTTGGCCATTATAACCCCTAAATTTCATCCAAATCACAAGTTTATTCAAGAACAACCCTTCACCTCCTCCACCATTCATGGCCCATTTTTGGCCAAAAAGTACTTAATCATCATGCCTAGAATGCCGGAGAGGCGTTGTAAACATAAGGGAAGCAACCATACTTCGGGAATTCAACAAAAATGCAACCCAAGTCCAAGTTCAAAAAGGCAACTATAATGCATACCCCAAATTCTTGTTTCCTACCATAATCATGCCTAAATTCATGCAAGAAAGCAAAGGGCTAAAAAGAAACGATTGTTACCTAAAATTTCCAACGTCTGCAGCCGGGTGATTGGGAGAAGAAGGGAGTATTTGAAAGGAAATAAGGAGAATGGGGATGCAAACCTGTTTCTCCCCTATTTCAATCTGTTGCCAACCACTATAGCGGTCGGTACTCTGATGTAGTGGAACCTCTATAGCAGTATAATGTCCGTAATAGCATACGACAATCAATTTTTAGAAAGAAAAGGTTCTCCCAGGTCTTTTCAAATTCTTTTGCTCTGACACGATACGAAGCCTCAGATTTCTTGGGTACTTGAGAAGGTACACATCATAATTTTTCCCCGGATAGCTCGGGAGAGGGGAATTCTTCGTCAGAGCGGGAAACTAATTTTGTTATCTTGGGTCGGATCTAAATAAATAAGGGGAGGTTTGATATTTTGCGTAGGTTTCTAAATATGCGGTCACTTAGGACAGAAAGGGTCCCAGGCTAGTTCTCTTCATCCTCTTATATTTGGGATCTTTTGGGGATGAACAATGGGTAAATTGGTATCTATTGTAATGACCAGACCCGTCGTTATTCCAGAAAACCACGATATCGCAAGACCTCGAAAATGATTTAATTTTTTTTTTTGTATTAAGTGGGGTTGACGTGATGGAAAAAATTATGATTTTTTGAATTGGTTCTGGGTTGACGTCACTCTGCTATAGCAAAATTTATTCTTCTATAGCAGATGATGTCCACTGTAGCGGGGTGATGGGAGAAAGTAGCCTCAGAACGTGAATTTGATAAAATACTTCTCCTTCTCAGTTGGAAACATACGAGGGTTTCTCCAAAAACCCTCCTAAACTGCTCCAAGGCTTGGAAGCCATGAGGAGGAGGGATTAGGGCTAAAAGGATGTGGAATAGTGGATTTCAGGATCATCATCCACCTGAGAATGCCTTCATGGAGCCAGAAAGTGCACTGCGCAGCTGCTTGGCATCCAGGTAGGCTAGGTTTTCTTTATTGAGTAGATTGACTCGTTTTCATTCCTACTTGTTGTATAGTTGAAAAGGAGAATCTATGCTTAGGCCTTCGGGTACAAAGTCTGGTGGATGGTGGTGTGGTTGTGTTCTTAACTAGGAAATGGCTGAGTTGGGGTATTGTGTTGTCATATTCCAGGTTGTGTATGCATTTAGGTATGGCTTGATGATAGAATTTAGGGACTGGGATGTCGGGAAGGTTCGGAGAACCGGGAACTTGAATAATTAAACCATAGGTTAAGTAAGGAATTCTCTGAAAAGTTGTTATAATGAAACTGGAATGTCTTAAATGGTTGAATTACTGGGGTTAGGGGAGGTCCCTCCCCATATTGTATTTTGGTACTAGGAGAAGGGTTAGGACTGGATGTATATGCTAGTATGTGTTAAGGAGTGAATTGGGATTAGTCTTTGCATGGGATTTGAGTTGAGTTTACGTACCCAGGGTGAGGGTAGGTGATGGTTATTGATTTCCTTATGCCTTGTATGTTCGTGTGCTTTACTTAAGTATTTTATGAGTTTCATGCTTAGGGAGTGTGTTATGAATATCTAAATGTCCGGTTATCAGTCGTGTGGAATGAACTAGGTGTTATTGCTTGTTGGTCTACAAGTGTTGATTTGTTCATTGTTTATGACTGTTGGATTTCTGTGTGACATTCGATTGGCTCGGGTACCACGCCTGCATAGGTTATTTTTTGGTTGGCTTGGGTACCACTCCTAGTACAGGTTACTATTTGGTTAACTCGGGTACCATGCTTGGTATGGGAAATATAAATAGTTTGCTCGGGTACCACGCCTGGTATGGGTTTATTTTATTGAACTGTTGCATTTTGACGATGGTTCCATGAGTGTACCGGGTTATGTTTATTTGCATATGGTCCTTGAGGGGTCGGGTCATTGTATTTAATTATGAGTTTGGTCTTGATGTAGACCGGATTGCATGTTTAACACTCAGGTGTTGTTAAGGGGATCCCGGGATGGGTCCGGACTATGTGGAAGGAGCTATATGTAAGTTAGTTTCATTGAATGAGGTTACTGGTTGTAAAGTGGATTTCATGTGGGTATAAGCTAAGAGGAAGACCGAGAGTCGGGAGTTGTGTTTCTATTTAGCACTATTATGTTGGGGAATTGTCATAGGGACCCCTGAGAGGTCCAGAATACTTGTTAGCAACATTATGAGTGTGGTTTGTCTAGGTTGGTAGTTACTGGGTTGTTTCTAGGTTCTTAGTCGTAGGGGTTGGTTGAGTAATCAAAGGAGTAGTCTGGAACTGGACTTAGTGGTTGGGCCAGTGTAAGGTGACTTGGGAAGTCTAAGGCTAAGGTGACTTGGGAAGTCTAAGGCTAAGGTGACTTGGGAAGTCCAATGTGAAGGTGACTTGGGAAGTCTATGGTTAAGGTAACTTGGGAAGTCTAGGTGATAAGTGGGACTTGAGAATTCCTAGGTATTGGGGGTAAGGGTGGTAGAGTTGGCAGCGAAATAGTTTGGAAGGGTTGAGGGATGAGGTATAAGTAGATGGTCGGTTGAGATTTGGGTCTGGTAAAGGAGGAAGTTGGAGGATGGGACCATTGGAATTATTTACATGCTTTCCCGTATTCCTATTATATGATGGTATGAGTGGATTCGGGTCGACCGATGATGCTTTCCAGTACGTGTGTTTGTACTTATTCTACTCTTGCTATACCTTTTTGGGTATTGTCTGGTTGCAGGGTCGGTGGTATTTCATAGGTACACGACGGTGATCTTCAGAAGCTTCTACTCTTTTTCCATGGTGGGAGATGTGTCATCTTACTTTTCATTGCATTACTCTTGTAGTAGCTCTTGTACTGGCTTAGACTAGATCCTACAGAGAGGTACTTTAAGTGGTAAAACTGGATTATCATATTCATAGCAAAAAGGATTTTTTGAGATAAAAGATTTAAATAGTTTTCCTATATTAAAAAGAGGTTATACTTGGTTTTTCCGCATTTACCTGTTGGAACAGGTGGTAAGGGTTTGTCTATCTAGGTACATAGAGTAGGCACCTGCACGGTCCAATAGGTGGGGTCGTGACACTAGGCAATAGTATTGTTCAAATAAAGTTGCGGTTTTTCTTCTTACTAGCTACATGCTTTTATATTTGTGTAGGTAGGTCTGCTATTGCTCGTAAAAGGAAAACCCAAGAGAGTTTTGCTCAATCAAGGATTTGTATTTGTTCCTTGATTTGAGGTCTTCAATCAATCACGTTCGTATCAGATACATCCGTGATCCTTCTTGTTTTTTAGGTTATGATCTTCCATGTGTGGAGGCTTGATATCTTGATTGTAGTAATCTTCCTTGTGTGGATCTTGATTCCTTCTTCCTTTTTCGGTTATTATCTTACATGTATGGAATATTAATATCTTCTGGATTGCAGCAGTCATTCTTGTGTAGATCTTGATGTGCTTTCCTTGTACTCTTGATATCTTCCATAATTTATGCAATCTATTGAAGTATCTTGGCTCAATCATCTCTTTAACATATCTGCTGGATCCTCGAATTTCTTGAATCATGGCGAGTACCTCATCTTCTTTCCTTTGTGTTCTTTTACTCGACACTCTGTTTCTTTTTACCTGTGACATATTGAAGGATTAGTTTTTTCACTATTAAAACTTAATTCAGGAGGCTAACACTCTCCCCTTTTTTTATAATGACAAATATTTTCACAAATTTAAAAGTAGTCGACTTCACTGTTAGTTTGTTTAGCTCCCCCTTTCTTGGTGCTACTCCGTTGATCTCTTCATCTCCCCCTTGCTTCTTGAATTTATGAGAGGTGTAACTTCTCCGCCTTTGGCATAATCAAAAAGAAACACAGAGAATGCATGTGTGATATAGCATGGATATAGCACACAGATAGTAAACTAAGGTAGAGAGTAGATAACCCAAAAGGAAAGCAGAGTTAGGGGTATAAAGAGCCCCGATTATAGACCTAAAAATAGAATGTTTGATGGGGACAGACCCCCATGAGATAGTTTAAAATAAAGGAGAGAGTAAATTTTTTTATAGGAAATACTTCAGAGTATTGTGCATGTTCCTGCAGAAGGTATCATAGAAACATTCCACATTCTTGCAAAAACTGGAGTAAGAGGTTTGGACTGTCACAGCTAGCTCATTTTGAGATGAGCCAACCTCCTTTTTAAGGGAGCTGACTTGCTTCATAATCTTGGTGACATGAGATACACCCTCCTGCTTCAGCCCATCCATAGCAATACAGAGTTTACCAATATCTACACTTGTCTCTTTACCAAGTTCAAGCAGCTTCCCTACTGAGTGTTGCAGGGCATTCATTCCTTCCTCGAGAGTTTGAAGGCAATCCTTGATCAATTCAGTTTCCTTGATTAGAAGATATGCCGAGTCAGTGGAGATCCGGTTGGTCTTGACAGAGTCTGGTTTTGGTTTGACTGAATCCTCTTTGCACCACTTGTTGTCCACCAGAGTGTACCCCATGCTAGAAAAGGTTCTGGAATCATATGTTGCTGAAATTTCCACCACCTGGTAGTTGGATAAATCAAAAAGAGAGTCGACTAGTATTCGTGAAATCAACAAACCATATGGCATACTTGCAGAAGCATTTGAATCTTTTACACTGTCCAACATATTTTCACAAAACCATACAGCCCAGTTGATTCGATATTTTTTAAGCAAACAGTAGAGAACGAACATATCCATGTTAAAGATAGAGCTAAGAGATCCTTTCCTGGGAACCAATGTTGTAGCAATCATATGGGCAAGAATACGATATTCAAAACACATCAAAAGAGGGCCAAAGTATGACAAATCGACACCGGCTTCAGCTACTGCTTCTCTAGCAGCTTCAAGAGATACTTCAAAATCTTCAGGCCACACACCATTCATATAAGGAACTACACCAGAGAATTTGGTACCAATGACCTTTTCAAACAAGAAATTATTCACGATAATCCGATTCCCCAAAACTAGGGTTTCCAGTTCATGGCTATCTTTAGAGATACAAAGGTTAGCATAGAACAAGCGAATAGGTTCCTCATAATATTCTAAGCCATAGAGTTTCAGCAGCAGAGTCAATTTATGGACTTTGACAAATGAACTTACAGGGCAGTGAATTTCTTCCAATTGTTCTAAGTTTATCACCCGGCCATGAACAATTTGATGATTCTTGAAGGACTCAAATTTCTTCTTTTGATCTGCACCCCAAAATTTGTGCATATCCTCAGGAGAGAGTGAATCTGATGTATCATCCCATAATTTCTTGTTGGTACCTTTATTTCCAGTTGAATATGGTTTCTTTGAGGCAATGGAGGATCGGGAACATGGGATTCTCCCTCAGAAGAATTAGAGGAGAGGGAAAAAACATCAGGGTCTTGAGACAAGGATTTGTCTTTAGAAGGAGGAAGAACAAAAGACCCCATGGAACGAGTTCTGGTCATTGAGAGAGAAGAGCAAGGGAAAGAGTGGTGAAGAATGAGGGAAAATAAAGGAAGAGAATGACAAAAGGGAGAGTATAATAAGGGTTATGGGTGAGTGTGAAAGAGAAGTGAAGAGTTGATTGATAGAAAAGACGTCGATGGTCAGGCTGAAGAGGCACTTAAAAAGAAACAAAATATTAAAAGGGATTTTAAGGGAGACGAGGAAAAAGAGAAAAGGAAGAAAACAAAAGGCAGAAAATAATTAATTAAGGCAAGTGATACCAGGACAATTTCTAAGAAAACAAAATCTTTCTCCTAAAAGAGGTTTTGTAAAAATATCAGCTAATTGATTTTTGGAATCAATAAATTCTAGTACAAAATCTCCATTTTAAACATGATCTCTAATGAAATGATGCTTTATGTCTATATTCTTGGCCCTAGAGTGAAGCACAATATATTTTGAGAGACTAATAGCACTAGTGTTATCACATAAGATAGGAACAGATTCAAAGCATAGATCATAATCAAATAATTAATGCATCATCCATGATAATTGGGTACTGCAGCTACCAACTGCAAGGTATTTTGATTTTGTAGTGGAGAGAGCAACATAGGTTTGTTTCTTGTTGTGCCAAGAGATGAGTGCTCCTCCGAGGATTTGACATGTACCACTAATACTTTTTCTATCAGTTTTTTCACTTGTAAAATCTGCATCTGAGTAACCAATTAGTTCAAAACTAGATGAGTGGGGATACCATAGTCTGAGGTCTTGAGTTCTAATGAGATATCGTATTATCCTTTTAACAGTAGTAAGATGCGACTTCTTAGGAGTTGACTGAAATCTGGCATATTTGCACATACTGAACATGATATGTGCTTGATTCTCTATTAGGTATAATAGTGAGCCTATTATTCCTCCATATGTCTTTTCATCTACATCCTTTCCAAGTGCGCCAGTCTCCAAACAGGTAGACGGGCTAATAGGAGTGCCATAAGCCTAACCTTTTTCCATGTTGAACTTTTTTATGAGTTCCTTTGTATACTTGCTTTGACTAATAAAGGTTCCTCATGATGACTGCTTGATTTGTAGCCCGAAGAAGAAAGTGAGTTCTCCCATCAGACTCATTTCGAATTCTCCTTTCATAAGATTTACAAAATTCTCACAGAGAGAAGGGTTAGAACTACCAAAGATAATATAATCAACATAAATTTGCACAATAAGAATGTTGGTATTGAGTTTCTTTGTAAAAAGGGTGGTGTCAATTTTCCCTCATTGAAATTCATTATTTAAAAAGAAGTTACTTTCATACCAAGCTTTGGGAGCTTGTTTAAGACCATAAAGAGCATTAGAAAATTTGAAAACATAATTAGGATAAAAGGGATTCTCAAAACTAGGAGGTTGCTTAATAAAAACTTCTTTTTTTATAAAACCATTTAAAACTGCGCTTTTAACATCCATTTGGAAAAGTTTAAAGCGTTTAAAAGAGGCATAGGCTAATAATATCTGAATAAATTCTAACCTTGCTACCAGAGTAAAAGTTTCTTCGTAATCAATACCTTCTTGTTGAGAATAGCCTTGAGCTACTAGTCTTACATTGTTTCTGATTACCTTACCTTCTTCATTCAGCTTGTTCCGAAAGACCCATTTTGTCCCTATGATAGAACAATTGTTTGGTGTTTTGACAAGAGTCCAAACTTGATTTCTTTCAAATTGATCCAGTTCTTCCTTCATTGCATGCATCCATGATTCATCTTCTAGGGCTTCATTTATTTGCTTAGGCTCAAGTTGAGATATAAGAGCTACCGAGGCTTGTTTCCTCAAAGATGCTCTAGTTTGCATTTTCTCAGCTAGATTTCCAATGATGAAGTCATTTGGATAGCTTACATTATGCCTCCATTCTCTTGGAACAATAATTTTATCAGCATCTGAGTTAGTCGACTGGGGCTCAGTCATAATTGACTCTTGTATTTCAATGGGCTTAGTCGATTGATCTAGTTCCTTTGGAGTTGACTTCAGTACATGTTCTTCATCAAACCTAAAACTACTAGGATTCTGGAGTTATAGTCATCAAATAGTACATGAACAAATTCCTCAACACTTAAAGTTCTTTTATAAAAAACTCTAAAAGCTCGCTAGAGGGAGAGTAACCCAAGAAGATACCTTTATCACTTCGTGGATCAAACTTACCCAAATTTGTTTTACCATTGTTATGAATGAAGCATTTACATCTAAAAGGGTGAATATAGCTGATGTTCGGCTTCTTTCCTCTCTATAATTTCTATGGAGTCTTTTTCAAGATAGGTATTATCAAGCATCTGTTTAGTATGTGACATGTCGTGCTTATTGCTTCTGCCTAAAAATGGTCAGAGAGGCTTTGTTTCAGCAGCATTGTTCTTGCAGTGTCTTGAAGAGATCTATTTTTTTGTTCAACCACTCCATTTTGTTGAGGTGAGCAAGGTGATGAAATGTTTTGGGTGAATCCATTTTGTGAGCAAAATTCCTCAAAAGCATTATTTTCAAATTCTCCTCCATGATCACTGTGAATAGTGGTAATATAATAACCTGCTTCTCTTTGTACTTTTCTGCTGAAAATTTCAAAGTTAGCAAAAGCTTCATGTTTATGATCAAGAAAAATAACCCAGGTAAATCTAGAGAAGTCATCAAGAATAACAAATACATATCTCTTTCATCCAATGCTAGAAGTTCGGGTAGGCCCAAAGAGGTCCATGTGAAGCAATTGAAGTGGCTTAGATGTGCTCATGATATCTTTGATAGGTGCAGGTCTGTTTGCCCAGTTGACAAGCATCATAAATGTGATCCTTTTCAAACTTAAGCTTTGGCAAACCAACAACTAGTTCAAGTCTAGAAAGTTTGACAAGTGTGAGGAGATCTTCCAAAAGCTCAAGACACTTCTGACAATGGCTCCCATTTTGTCTTTGCCGGTTGAAGGTAAGGACTTCATTGTTTATTGTGATGCTTCACATTCGGGTTTAGGTGTTGTGTTAATGCAGGATAGGAATGTGATTGCCTAAGCATCTGGGCAGTTGAAGGTTCATGAGAGGAATTATCTAACTCACGACTTGGAGTTAGCAACAGTGGTGTTCGCACTCAAGATTTGGAGACACTATCTCTATGGTGTCAAGTGTGAGGTATTCACTGATCATCGCAGTCTGCAACATGTTTTTACGTAGAAGGACTTGAATCTGAGGCAGAGGAGGTGGATGGAGTTATTAAAGGATTATGATGTGACCATTCAGTACCATACGGTTAAGGCCAATATGGTGGCAGACGCATTGAGCCGGAAGACAGTCAGCATGGGTAGTTTGGCTTGCTTGGGGGTGTCCAAGCGATCATTGGCAAGGGAGCTTTAGGCTTTGGAAGCTAAGTTCATACACTTGGGTATCTCGGAACGGGATGGAATGCTGGCCAGTAGTAAGGTCAAATCCACATTCATAGAAGAGGTAAAGACCAAGCAATTTCAAGATTCACAGTTGAGCAAGCTTCGGAGCAAGGCAATAGCCAGAGAATCCAGGGATGCCATATTAGATTCTGGCAGTGTGTTAAATTTCAAAGGAAGGATTTGTGTTCCTTGGGATGATGATATAATTCAGAAGATATTGGTAGAGGCTCATGGTTCGCGGTACTCAATTCATTCGGGCGTAACCAAGATGTATAGGAATTTGAGGCAACTTTATTAGTGGTCCGGGATGAAAAGGGACATAGCTGATTTCGTGTCCAATTGTCAGAACTGCTAGCAGGTCAAGTATGAGCACCAAATACCTGCAGGACTACTTCAGAGGATGCCCATTCCTTAGTGGAAATGGGAAAGGATAGCCATGGATTTTGTGGTGGGTCTTCCAAAGACTTTGGGGAGGTATGACTCAATTTGGGTCACTGTAGGCAGGCTGACTAAGTCCGCTCATTTCATTCCGGTCAGAGTGGACTATAATTCACAGCAGTTGGCCAAGATTTATGTGAAGGAGATCTTGAGACTGCATGGGGTACCACTATCCATCATTTCAGGCATGGGTACGCAGTTTATCTCTAAGTTCTGGGGTAAGTTACATGAAGAATTGGGAACTCAACTCACTTTCAGCACAACTTTCCATTCTCAGCCTGATAATTAGTCGGAGATGACAATCCAAGTGTTGGAAGACATGCTGAGAGCATGTGTGATTGACTTTGGGGGTCATTGGGACCAGTTCCTGCCATTGTGTGAGTTCTCATACAATAATAGCTCTCGCTCTAGTATCGATATGGCACCATTCGAGGCCCTTTATGGGAGGGAATGTAGGTCACCCATAGGGTAGTTTGAGGCAGGCGATGTAAAGCCTCTGGGCATAGACTTGGTAAAGGAAGCACAGGAAAAAGTAAGGGGCATTCAAACTAAGTTGCTAGCAGCCCAGAGTAGGAAAAAGGAGTACGCAGACCGCAAGGTCAGGGACATAGACTTCCATGTTGTTGAGTAGGTATTATTGAAAGTGTCACTAATGAAAGGGGTTATGCGTTTTAGGGTCAATCTAAGCCCCTGATTTATTAGTCCATTTGAAGTTCTCGAAATTGTAGGGCAAGTGGCTTACAAGTTAGCACTGCCGCCCTGTTTATCTGGTGTCCATCCAGTATTCCATGTATCCATGTTGAAGTGGTACCATGGGGATGGAGATTACATTATCAAGTGGGATAAAGTGTTACTAGACAAGGATCTTTGGTATGAAGAGGAACCGATTGTGATTCTTGATCGAGATGTCTGAAAGTTGAGGACAAAGGAGATCAAGTCTGTGAAAGTTCAATGGAAGCATCGTCCGGTTGAGGAAGCCACTTGGGAAACTAAGAAGGACATGCAAGAAAAGTACCCTCACTTATTTGAGGATTAAGGTACTACACTTTCTCCCTTTTATTCTCTATATTTTTGAGTTTGATCACTCGGGGATGGACGATGGGTAATTTGGTATCTCTTGTAACAACTGGGTTTGTAATTACGAGTAAACTTTTTGTGCCAATTTGCGAGTCAGAAAACTTTTGGGTTTGGGAGTAAGAAATTCTGGGCTAGGCTAGTCTCGGCCGGTTTTAGAGTAAGGTGGGGTCTAGGGCAATTTGGTCAAGGATTGGGAAACAAATCTTGATTTGAGCTAGTTTTCCTTGTATCTAAGACATAAAGGAGTCCGGGGGTGTAATGACCCTTCTGGTCATTCTCGCATTTACGCTTTCCTTGTGCCGTAGGAGCTGAGTATCGAAACCGTGCGATAGTGATTCGCAATCGTGTGAGAACTTCATCTCATATCCAAGGCTTGCGAGACTAAATTTGAGAATTTTATTAACATCGTGCGTATTTGAAAATATTTAATTTGAAAGTTGAATTTGGTAAAAAGTTTTATTTTTCAAAAAAATATTTTAAATATTTATGAAAACAAAAGTAGGGAATACTTTTGTTACGATATATTTGTGTATGTATTTATTCTATAACAGTTTTATAAGTTATTAATATTTTTAACGGGGATAGTAAACTTAGTTATGTTAAAAATTATTATTTTAATATAGTAGGTTTTATTTGAAATGATTTTCTATTTATTATGATATATTCAAAAGTTATATTTATTTTACCACGAACTTATGCAATACCTGAATACTTATATAATGGATTAAGGTTATATGGGAATTACTAATGTGACACCACAAATACACGTGGGTCTATCACAACAACAACTAGTGGACCTTTGTTACATTTGATCTGTGGACTTTTTATAATATTAACTTGAAGCTTTTAATCCAAGGGGGCATCATTTTCAATGGTAGGATCACCTATGCTATTACATAAACTTTTAACAATTTTCTTGTCGATTTTCATTACCGAACTCAAGGTCTATTATTGTTAAAACATGTTTACATATATACTGTATCATGTTAAGTCACTGAAGGGAGATCCAAGTTATTTGTGATATGATATTACTAAAAATAAGGGAAACAAGTCATTTTTGCCGTGTACTTAGGCTCGAATTTGAAGATAATTTATTTTAGAGGAATACTTTTAACTCGATGTATGATCATCGAAAGCAAATCAATTATCTACGTCAAGTTATTCAAGCCTAAATTCGAGTTTGATTTCGTTTTGGAGTGGTTCAGGCTCGTACATCATCGTTCTAGTAGCTTGTCATCGGACGACAGGTAGCTTACGGTCTAAAATCCCTAGACTTAGCATATATCGGATAAAATTGTTCTAGCTGGCATCCTTGGGTTGGATTATTAGGTTGGTACCACAGACCTTGACCGCTTTATTCATGTCCGGCTACTTTTGCTCCTCCGATGCTTGTAGTACTTGCCGATACATTTTATTTACCCTTGTGGTCCTGTGAGGCCTTGTTGACTCTGGAACATAGAAGGTGGGTTATTGGGAATGTCCGCGAGTCTTGGACATAGAATTATATTTCTAGGCTGGTTATGCTTAATGAGTAGTTATGGGCCTGTGCAAGGCCGATAGGTTGATTGTGAGCTGCTGGGCGGCTGTTTGTGTTGATCATTCATTTCCTTGCATATAAAGAGGATTTATCCATGTTTTACTACAGTTTTGGCTTCGGGCCTACTTGAATTATTTTCTAAACCTTGCATGGCCTCGGGGTCCCGTTTTCAATAGGAAATAAACTGAAAATGGTTTGATTTAACTTATGAATCTTCTTGGGGTAAAAGAAGGTTAAATTATGATTTCTATCACCAGTTTTACTATTAACGCTAGATTCGGCAGGGCCGGGGTACTATTTGAGTTCCTTACTAAACCGGGATGATTTTAGTCTCGATCGGACCAAACATCTAAAATGACTTTCTACTGTTTAGACCCGGTTACGCCCGGGAACCCTTGGAAGGGTTTTTGAGATATTTTCCCACTACTTTAGTCCTGGACAGGGTCTGGGTATGCATATTCGAGACTGGGTCTCTATCTTGAACCCATACTTGCTTTCGGATGACATGTCTTAATATAGAGTTTTAGTATGGGGTCCGAGACCTCCATGGACCTTGTCGTCCAGGCCTGGAGCTTTGGGTTACGTGTGCTAGAGAGAGGGTACACGGCAGAGTAGAGGTATACATGTAGTGTCCTTCGATGGAACCTACCTGCTGGGCCCAATCGACACCGGAGGAGGTACATATAGAGTTTCTATCCTACCCTGAGATTATCATGCATCATATCATCTAGTGTTTGAGGTTCCACCTTTGTTTTTTTTTTGTTGAGTGTACGCTCTGATTGTATGGGTGGCCAGAAGGTTTTGTTTTCTCTTGTTTGCGTTCCTCGGTTGTATGGGCGGCCGGGGGACTGTAGGTAGCCTCTTGTTACTTATTCGCGGTGTTATCCCCTGTTACGGTTATGCTTATAAGATTATGTACGGTTAAATTGTTACTTGTTGGATTTGAGATTTGTAGGAGTAGTTGGGTTATTGGTTCCTGTTTCTGAGCATGCCTACCTTTATTTTTCTCTTCCTTTCCTTGTACTTGAGGTTATCGGTATACCTTCTATTTCTTAAACTTATTATGTATATACTGTTATTGCAAGGGTCCAAGGTGCATTATTTCTTGCTTATACCTGTGCCTGTTGTGTATATATATTCTACTTGTATGCTGTTCTGTTGACTTCCCTCTGGGATAGTTCCTGTGTACTTTTCGTTGATTTATGTGACTACTTGCTTCTATTCCGTCTATTACTGCTCTTTTATCTTATATGTTCCCAGTCAGCCTATCATACCTAATGGGTACCGGTTGCTTTGCAATTGGTGCTCATACTACACTTTGTCTCTTCTGGTGCAGATCCTAGCATGGGCCATCACCGCTAGATCATTGTGATTCATGCTCGAAGATCTTTTGGGGAATACTTCAGACTGGGGGTGAGCTCTTGGCGGCTGGAGCTTAGCTTTAGTTTATCTTTTGCTTTATGTACTCTATTACCATTCGGAGACATATGTATATATTGTTTTGGATCATTTGTACTCTTTATATGTAGTTCTGGCTCTATACTATGATACCAGGTTTTGGGGTTTGGTTTAGCTTCCGCATATGTGTATATATTCCTGTTATCTATCTTTTCATCGTGTTCCTTTACTTCCGCTTGATTATATCATTTCTTCTGCTTAACTATTAGCTAGTAGCTCATTACTAACCATTCCGGGCTACGGAGATCGGCTCGCCTACTGGGGAGTTATAGGTGCCATCATGACTGAGAAATTAGGTCGTGATAGCTTGGTATCAGAGCTCTAGGTTCACCGGTGTAATCGGTATAGGAGCCAATGTTTAGTAGAGTCCTGCAGATCGGGGCGGAGACGTCCGTACCCAATCTTCGGGAGGCAATAGTGACATCTTAGGAAACATGACTTTTTCATTGCTTATGTATCGTGCGTAGTACCCTTGAAGTTTCTTCAAATCTCACTTGTTCTAGTTCATTCTTCCACAGATGGTTCGTACAGAGCATCTGCATCAGGTGGAGACAAGCCTCCGACTCCAGCACCCCCGACACCAGCTAGGGGCCAGGGAGGTCGTAGAGGTAGGGGTCGAGGATGCCCCCAAGCAGCGACACCTGCTAGAGCTTCTAGAGTGGAGATAGAGCCCGAGCATGGGTATAAGCCAGAGTCAGTTCCCGATCAGCAGCATATGGACTAGGGGGCAACCCAGGTACCACCATCTCCAGTGCCAGCCTCAGCCCCAGCTCAGTTTTCAGTTATTTGGGGTTTACTATTACTGTTTTTGGGTATGATTGGAGAGCGGCCTTCTGAGGTAGCACAGACATCCGCTCAAGGGGCATCCCTAGGGGAACAAAGTTCAGGATCGCAGAATGCTACTGCAACTCCTCGTGCAGAGGTCATTCCGGTTCCATCAGTTGCACAACCTCTTGCTCCTTGCCCAGCTATGACAGAGTCGGAGCAGAAGGCGTTGGATAGGTTTTTGAGATTAGCACCTCCGAGGTTTGCTGGTACTTTTGGGCAGGACCCACATGACTTTATTACTACCTGTGAGGAGATGTGGCATCATTTGGGTTTTTTGGAGACTCACGGGGTTGATTATACTACCTATCAGCTGGAGGGCCTAGTGAAGTTATAGTGGAGGGCCCAGGTTGCTTGTAGACCACCATCGTCACCTCCTTTGACTTGGTCCGAGTTTTATGAGGCCTTTATGGCCAAGTTCCTGCCTCAGAGTGATCGTGAGCATCGCAGGGGGCAGTTTACTCAGCTTATGCAGGATAATATGACTGTTTCAGAGTAGAGACCCATTTTCATCAACTAGCACCATTTGGAGCTATGATCATTCCTACCGAGGCAGATAGGATTCGCAGATTTATATAGGGTTTGAGGCTAAAGATTAGGCAGCCAGCTGAGATATTAGTTGCCGGTGGTCAGTCATTTAAGGCTATCATAGACTATTCTCGTACTGTGGAGGACTTATAGTGACATGATCAGGGGGTAAGAGATAAGAGGCCTCGACATCAGGGTGGCTACAATGGTTCCAGGTATGGTGGTAGAGGTTCAGGCCAGTGGGGTCGGGGTTATCAGCCACAGCAGCACCAAGGTCAGTCCAACCAACCGGTTCAGGCTTCACTTCAGACTTTCGGTAGTACCCAGTTTGAGCAGGGTCAGAGCAGCCATCAGGGCTATAGCGATCACTCTTTGAGAGGTACAACTTCTGGGGCATCAGGCCGTGGTGGCCATACGGGATCTGCTGGTTCATCTCGACTAAGTAGGTCATCAGGGGCTTGTTTTACTTGTGGTGTGATTGGTCATTTTGCTAGAGATTGCCCCTAACAGGGTACAGTTCAGCCGGCCAAGCCTTTACGAGCAGTTCAGCCTTTGGCTAGAGTGGGTGGTCAAGGTATAGGTGGTTCTCTGCATGGGAGAGTAGGTGGTAGGGATGGCGGTCGAGCAGGTGGAGGTCATCGTCAGTTCTATGAGGTCCCTGGGTGACCGGAGGCAGAGGCCTCAGATGCTGTGATTATAAGTACGATTTTTGTGTGCCATCAGTGTGCTAGGGCATTATTTGATCCTGGATCCACTTGTTCGTATGTATATGCCTACTTTATGCCTTGTTTGGTATTTGCTAGTGAGCCATTATCTGTTCATGTTTCTGTTTCGGCCCCAGTAGGAGATTCTTTAGTAGTGGATCGGATTGTGAGATCCTGTGTAATATCTATTGGTGATTTGGAGACTTGGGGTGATTTGATGATACTCAATATGTTAGATTTTGATGTAATACTAGGCATGGACTGGTTATCCCCTCACCGTGCGATTTTGGATTGTTATGCCAAGACCGTTACCATAGTCATGCCCGATTTATCCCCGGTTATGTGTTAAGGTTCTGTTAGCCATGCACCATCTGGGATCATCTCTTATCTTGGATCTATAAAGTTGATTTCCCGTGGATGTTTAGCTTATCTAGCATATGTCTGAGATGCTAGTGCTGACCCTTCGTCTCCTGAGTCTGTTCCTGTTGTAAGAGACTTCCTAGATGTGTTTTGTACCGACCTGCCAGGCCTTCCACCTGAGAGAGATATTGATTTTGCTATTGAGTAAAAGCCGGGCACCAGGACCATTTCTATTTCTTCTTACCGTATGGCTCCTGCTGAGTTGAGAGATCTTAAGGAGCAGCTCCAAGATCTGTTATCTAAGGGGTTTATTAGACCAAGTGTGTCGCCTTGGGTTGATCTTGTTCTATTTGTGAAGAAGAAAGATGGGTCGATACGAATGTGTATTGATTATCGATAGCTGAATGGGGTGACAGTGAAGAATAGGTATCCGATGCCGAGGATTGATGACTTGTTTGATCAGCTTCAGGATTCAGCCGTGTTTTCAAAGATTGATCTGAGGTCCTGTAGCGACCCTCTTGGGAGTATGCCACTTTTGAAACAAAAACAAATATATACCTATAGAATTTAAAAGGGACTACATTTAAAACATATTAATCATTTTATTTATATAGCGGAATTAGGCCCGTTCGAAAAGAGTTAAAGGCATAATATTTTGACATCTAATAATTCATATAATTCCAAGTAAAGACCATATAGGAGTTTCAATTTACGATGGCAGACCTTTCAAAAATAATCAAGCATGTACCTTATGAAAATTCATTTTTTTTCCATTTAAACACAACTGCAGGATTCTTCTGTACATTATCTTTGAACTTCCAAATACTAAAGAAAACACTAGTTTCATCCATTTCGCAAATTTCAAACCAAAATGTAACTTTAATACATTATAAGACCTGAGTTTACACACCTCAAAACAGCCAACGCGATACCAAATTTAAGTTTACAATTTACAGTACTATGATAAAATAATCCTCCTAAATTTACATATATAAGTGCAACATATGGATCATGTACATGTCCCAAAATTACTACAAAACATAGATTCCTATATGCAAATGTGATCTTCTAAAATCTCCAAAAAGTCTACTTCAAGTGTCCCTCTTCAATTATTCTCCCGAGCGTCACCTACGATAGAAAACAACTATCACTTAGCACAAGACTTAGTGGTGTATAAAGCTTGGGCTGGAGTCATGGACTTCTCCAATTCCCTTCTAAATTATTGGCAGCTCAATATAACATATAAATTAAAAACAAGTAAACAAGTATATTACAAGTATCAAAATCGACATTCAAAGCTCAAGTGTCATGACAGTTTATAGAACTATCTCACGAGATGTCAAATAACAAATTTCACCCAATATGTATGTCATGCCGTCACACAAAGCATAATCCAATATCAAGAAGGTCTGAAGACCTGTATCAAGTAGGGTTGAGACCCAATAATCAAGAGAATCAAGAACCATATTAAAAATGGTTTTCTAGTTTGTACTTAAATGGATAGTTTTTCATAATTAAGACGAACCACAATCCAAAGTCAAGATGGCCAAAGACCCCAATCAAGAGCCATGCCGATATAGCGACATAGTCGCTGCCACAAGAAGGACAAAGTCCCAACAAGAATGCAGAATGATCGAGCAATTCGTACAAGTGGGCGAATTAACGAATATCTCACAATAATTCAAATATACCAATATGTCGATATAAGGTCACGAGAAATCAAATAAAGTTCCAAGACAATAATAAAAATACTCCAGAAAGCAATGAGAGTACAAGTTCAAGTTTATACACAAACCTTGGCTTTATAGCACATATCCTACCACAACTTGACGAGTTCAAATCGTAGACCAACAAGTGCGTCAACTTCCTCAAACAATTTCCTTTAGCTCGTACAAGATTATAAGCACCTTGAATATACAATCAAATACCCATTTAATATTCAGCAATTTCAGCAGGTGAAAATGAACAAGATAGACATCAAAAGTGAGCCTTGTTTGTGCAAATCACACCAAATTCCCAAAACAGTAAATCTGGACAGCCTAACTGTCTTGTATCGTGACTCAGTTTCGAATAGGTAAACGGTAAAACCAAGCTTTGTAGTCTTCACAAAAGTTGTAGGTACATTTCTTAGGGTCTCAAGGAGGCACAAATAATAACAAAATATATTTCGTACAAGAATATCTGCTCAAAATACTAACAGTTGTACATAGATGGTTTCTAAATCGAAAAAACTGGGCAGAACCTCCCCTCTATTGCATTCCCTTTTTCGAACCTTTAATAGAAAAACCAGCTTTTGACATAAACATGAGAGTTGTAGATCTATGTGTTTTATTTCCAAAACATATTTGATCAATCAAAACATATCTCTACCCAACAAGATATGATAATATTACTAACAGCCACAAGGTTTAAATACTAGTTTTGCACACTTACCACAAGAAAGGGCTTGTCTTATGTTCTAGCTGAAAGAACAAGTTGTTCTAGGAAATTTTGTGTAATGACCCTTCCGGTTATTTCCACGTATACATTTTCCTTGAACCGTTAGAGCTTCTTGTAGCGGACCCAAGTCACTTAAGGCTCGTCAGGACCGGTATTTCGGTGTCGGGCCCATTTGTTTGGTCGCATTATAAGTTTTGAAGTCAAGCAAATCGGCAAAAGTTATCGTAAGTTCTTTAATAAATTTTCTGAACTTTGGGTAAAATGTCTCGGAGCTTTTCTCTCAATATATAAAGAGTTAGAAGTCCCTCGAAATACCAAATCGAAGGTCTACAAGTCTAGTTTCCTACACACAAAACCTCACATCCAACTGATCGCGGAGTAAAACGTTATGACTATTTTACCGCGAACTGTCTGGCAGAAAATGGGTTGCGAACCGGGTCGCGAATCGGGTCGGGTCAAACTCGATTTAAGCCTCAACTTCACGTTTTAAAACGCCATTTCAGTTCTGAAACAGTGAGAAAACATAAGGGAGGGTTCCAAGAGAGTGCTTGAGTATCAAAATCGTGCGTACTTGAAAATATTTTTATTGCCTTCCTAAAATACTTTTGTTACGATATAATTGTATGTGTATTTATTTTATAAGGTTTTTATACATTGTAATATTTTAACGGAGATAGTAAATTTAGTTATGTTAAAATTTATTATTGTAATATAGTAGGTTTTACTTGAAATAATTTTCTATGGATTATGATATATTCAAAAGGTTATATTTATTTTACCACGAACTTATGCAATACCCGAGTAGATATATATTGGGAAAAGAATATATTGGGTGTCACCTCAACCTCACACGTGGAGGTGGAGGGAGTGTCCAGCAAAGTTATAGGTTAGAGGTGGCATCATATTACCATGCTTAAAATAATTAATCCTTAAAAAGGTTATAAAGGAGTGCTTTATTTGTTGGCTGTAGATATACATATGTATATTTTGCTAACTTTAGCAAAAGGGATATGCACCTGTACGCATATAGGCATACCACTACTATATGTATCTTTATAGGTTGAAGAAATTAGGTGTGGAAAAATATTTTGATGCAATATTAAGAAAAATCAATTATCTACGTCAAGTTATTCAAGCCCAAATCTGATTCTGATGTAGTTTTGGATTTTCTCGGAGTGGTTCAAGCTTGGACATTATCTTAGCAGCTTGTCATCGGACGACAGGTAGGTTATGGTTTATTTTCTCTATACTCCTCATATATAGGATAAAATTGTATTAATGGGCATTCTTGGGTTGGTTTATTAGGTTGGTACCACAGACCTCGACCGCTTTATTCATGTCCACCTACTTTTGTTCCTCCATTGCTTGTAGTATTTGCCGATATATTTTATTTACCCTTGTGGTCCTGTGAGGCCTTGTTGACTCTGGAACATAGAAGGTGGGATTTTGGGAATGTCCGCGAGTCCCGGGCATAGAATTATCCTTTTAGGCTGGTTATGCTTGCTGAGTAGCTGTGGGCCTGTGCAGGGTCGATAGGTTGATTGTAAGCTGCTGGGCAGCTATTGTGTGTGATCATACCATTTCCATGCATATAAAGAGGTTTTATCCATGTTTTACTATGGTTTTGGCTTCGGGCCTACTGGCACTATTTTCTAAACCTTGCATGGCCCCGGGGCCCCGTTTTTAATGGAAATATTTTGGAAATGGTTTGATTTGACTTGTGAGTATTCTTGG